>JAWQFJ010018265.1:2500-22500 GCA_034096865.1 Theodoxus fluviatilis
TCCGTCCGTCCGTCCGTCTATCTGACTGTTAGCCTAACTGACTGACGGACATACTGAATATGTAACTGTCTGTCTCTGTCTGTCTGTCTGTCCGTCCGTCCGTCCGTCCGTCTGTCTCTCTGACTGTGTGCCTGTCGGTCTGTTTGTCTGCCTCTCTCTCTCTCTCTCTCTCTCTCTCTCTCTCTCTCTCTCTCTCTCTCTCTCGCTGTATGGCTATCTGTCTACCTGTGCATACAAGAAATTAGAGACTTGATTTGATTGGGTTCTAATGTGTGTCGTTTTGTGTCAGCACAGTCCTTTTCTTCCCTTCTCTCGATGGTTCCCCGCCATCGTAGTCTCTACAACCTCCATTTCACCTTTTCCGACCACGGCATCTTACTCAAGTTTGCTTCATTTGCAGCGCTGATTATTTATCTACTTATGTTTTATCTGTCCGCCCATTGGGCATACCTTTTCTCTAGAATGTGTGGGCGCGGGAGAGAGAGAGAGAGAGAGAGAGAGAGAGAGAGAGAGAGAGAGAGAGAGAGAGAGAGAGAGAGAGAGAGAGGAAACAATGGTGTATCTGCTTACCCTCGACTTCATCGCGATATGTCCAGGTTCAACGCTCCGTCGAGTCTGAAGAGACTCACTCTGTGTAGACACAGATTCCCGGGATGAAGTTACGGGTATGCGGTATCTGAGCAGAGCAAGAATGAAGCGATAAGACAACCCCTTCCTTCCTCCGCCCTCTCACCCAAGCCCAAATCTGCGCCCGCCCACCCGCAACTCAGTTCTGGAGGTCCCTGCTCTAATATCTTCATACAGGCACGAGAGAAAACTGTACAGAGCGCGGCAGCACTCTGGACGGCGTAGTAGGTGCGAACTGACTCACCCGTCCTTGATACGCGTGAGATTCAGGTGGCAGTCTGCCTCCGTCGCGATAAGGGCAGGCAGAAGAAGTATCTATCATTCGACCACTTTCGAACCAGCAGGTCTCAGTCTTCCCGTATAGAAGGACCCAGAAACGTATTGTACGTACATCCAGTCATGCTTGTCGAAATGACTATGTGAGCTCAAAAGACGAGATATTAGCACTGCAAAGAGAATATGGGATGAGAGGGATTTGAGGTATCCGTAATTTTTTTCTCGCGGAGAATACATGTATTTTTTAATCAGTTGTGAGATAATTGCAGACATATTTGCAAAACAAGCAATACCAAGTCTTCGTGACATATTGTTTCTTCGAAAATTAATCATGCTGGTGAGATGTGGGAAACTAATAGTGAGTCTCACTTCCCTTTTTTCTCATCCTGAAGAAAATCGAATATAAAATTATCATTCTAGTTTTGAGGTTAAGTTTTCTACTGATATTTGGTGGACATAAGAAAATTCAGTCATCACAAGTAACCGCATTACACAGTCCAGACTGGGACTCTAGCAAGTCCGCAAGGGCGAGGACTGCAAGCACAAAAGCAGCCGACATCCCTCAAGGGCACTCAGCCCAAAGCTAGCCAGGAGTCCCGCCCTTTGCCTTTCTCCAAAAGTTTGCTGCTGAGTCTGGTCACTCTGGAGCCCCACCGAGCGCCGTGGGCCATCTGCGAGGGCCTGCCCTTCCTCTCTGGCTGGGTTGACTCTGCCCACAGACCTTTCACTGGAATATCGCCCGGGATCGCAGCTTGCGCCCCTCAACTCAGTCGGGGCTGACGAATTAGCGCACTTCAAATGCTGCCCAGACGCCGCTGCGTTGGTCAAGGCTAATCCGGGCGCGCAGGCCCGTGGTCCCTGGGATTCAGGGATCGCCCTCTGTTGCAGACGTCCCCGTCGGCCCCTAAGGGAGGATAAACAAATCGATGGAAGACCCTCTGCCCTTCCTCCATTTCCCTGGGCGCAACAGCCGGCTGCTGGCCATACAGACCGTGGAGTCAAGGATCACGCCTGAGCCCTAATTGGACGAGGAGTCGCCAGAGATAGCCACCGCCTCAGGACGGCGATGTCCCCCCGGAGAAGAAACGCCGGGATTCTATGAGAAGTGTTTGTTTCCCGCCAAAATTTTGAGAGGGATGTTTGTTTCCTGCCGCCATCCCTGAGGCCGTCTGGAGCTGCGGAGAGCCCTGGCAAAACGAGCCGCAGTCTCTTGGAAACTGCAGCCACGAGTTATGATGTTTTTAGATTTCATGACGGCTTTTGGGATGCTAAACAAAGCTAGCCAAATTGCCTGTTTGTAAAGTGCTCCTTGCGCGTTTTGCAAGCATTCGCTATGCTCAACAGCACTTCCGAATATATTTAAAAATGAAATGCTCAGAGTGTTGTGCTAATGCTCTGCAAGCCCACTGAAGCTACGCTGTTCAATCATTCATTGACATCATCGAGGTCTCCTGTAAAGTCTGTTGACAAAAATGTGCAAATAACGCGTGTCGTTCATTGATGAGCACACGGAAAAAACGTGTTTTGGTGAATGCACAAGGACGGTCGGCTTTCTTTTCAAGCATGAGTTTCAGTCTTCCAAAATGAAGTTGTCAACTGACAATATGGATGAAAAGATGCTATAGACTGGGATCAAATGTTCATACAATTACGGAGCGTGGGATTTCAATTACTTTCCCAGCTATTACGTGAAGCTCTAATAATATTGCTCCAGGATACACTTCCTTTGTTACTATTTTTCCATTCTGCAAATGTGCGTGATGTCGACGGGACTTTGCCCGACAATGTAGCATCGAGATCACTTTAAGAAAAGCCCACATAAGATGTGATTACAAATAGCAATTGAAAGACAAGAAATCATCCTGTCAATTGAGATCATCTACCCTACATCCTCACCACCACTTCACTCCCACATACCCATATAAATCAGATGCTGGTGAAGACATAGAGCAGGAGTGATGGCGGGCAGAACGACAACAGTGAGGTGATCTTTGTGCAATTTTGGCGTTTCTTTGCCCTAGCGAAGCACAATGAGAGATTTGTGCTCTTTGTTGTGCACTGTCACTCTAATGGCCCAGAAACCCCGGGACGACAGGAAGTGGGATAAAGGAGTCCCGAGCTGAGTGAATTGCCGTCTCACTACACGCCCTTTGCTACACGCTGTTCGAGGCGGCATGGAAATGACTGTACAGCCTGTGGTTGACAGCAACAGCGGTGGAGGACAACCATTAGCTACACCTCCCTTGGCAAGGCACGACCTCGACATATAGGCTCTGGATAATCTCCTCTTTGTCGCAGAATCACCACCTCTTCATCCACGCCTTGGATGTAGACATGCCAAGTGGGTGACTTCGCTGCTTTTTCCCGCGCTTTGAAATCACCCAGAGAGAGGGATGCTGTCCATTCATGTCATGAGGTTGTGTATACGTAGTTTGATAGCGCCTGGAAGAAACGGAATAGAGATTACCCTAAACTAATGAAACAAAAGAGTTGAGTATTGAGATCGTTGTGGATGAACAAGGAAAGGCACAATACGACACAATACAAGCATGTGCATTGTGCCTTTGTGTCAGAAACGTTTGAAAGCTTTCCTTTGATAAAACAGTCTAGCGTCATAGCCCGGAAACAGAATTTCTCACGTGTAAATCTCCCATTGTTGTTACAAAGGACTAAAGTTTTACTCAGCTCGAAGTTTTGGACCGAAACGACAGGCATGACTGCAAAGGGTAGCTAGACAAAAGCCTCCTTTTCTCCCAAGAAGCGAATGTTTGCATTTAGTCGGGGTTCACAGTCGCGACTTTGCGCAGACGGTACTCCTGAGCATTTTTTTTCTGTTCGGATGAGACAGATTAATGCTTTGCAACGCAACCGAAACCAATAATTCGTGAAGCGTGAAGCTCTTTTCGCAGTTCTTACACGATTTTTCGTCTCGTGCACTGCTTTTCCATTCATGTCTTCTTTCGTAACCACGTAGCTGTCATCACTCCGCGCAAATGTTCCTTGTAAGTTGTATTCATGTAGCGAAGTCTTTGCACCTCAGACACTCTTTAGTGACGAGAGGAAAAAAGCACTAAATCCATGAACACACCTTATAGAGTTCACGGTTGAACTTGGTACGCACTAGTTGGTCCATGCACAACGAAACAAAAATCTTCGCATTCAGTCGCTGGCTACAGAAATGTCCTCGCACCTCGTCAACCCCCGCTGAGAGCTAAGGTATGGAGCGCCCAGGGGTGGCTGCCATTCAGCGAGATCCGCCCCGCCCGTCCGCCTTTCTCTAGGGAGACCCATCGCCTTCAGTGAGGGCGATCTCTCCCTGCACAGTGCCAAGTCAGTCGGAAACTCAGAACTCTGCCTATGAACCCCTTCATTGTCCCCCCTCCCTTGCCATCCCTCTCCCTCCCTCCCCACCCCCCTCCCAATCCCCCCTTACCCACCCACAATCCACTTTCTGCATATGGCAGTTTAGGGAAAATGTTTGCTGTAATTGTAAATGAAGGCAAGGACACTTCTGGAAGGTCCATTTTGGAACATCACCACTACACATTAAGTCCATCTCCATACCCAGACCTCCACTCGCTTTCCAACTATTTCCTTCGTGCCTCACCCAACGACATATCTCCACTTTCCCATTCCAAACGCTTTACCTTGGAGCGTGCGGTTCAACTCGCCCTCCACGTTCCTCTTACAGAGCTAGACGCTGCGGGGGACATACAGAAAAAGTCAGCCGTGCCTAAATCATTAATTACTCTCGTAAAACAAAGTTCATTCAATTCATTTAATATTTTTCAATTATCTCCTCTCCCCCGCCCCTCTCTCTCTCTCTCTCTCTCTCTCTCTCTCTCTCTCTCTCTCTCTCTCTCTCTCTCTCTCTCTCCCCGCTTTGTGGACAAAAGAAAGCTACTTGTCTGTTCTGGACAGAAAACCATTCCGTGACGTATTTATTCAGTTTCAAACAGGCTTCAGTGAGCTATTCTGCCATAAGTTCCGATACAAAGATAAAGAAGATAATATATACGTCTGTCCCACTTGCGGAGAAACGTTCGAGTGTAAAACCCAGTTTTTGTGATCTTGTCCTGTGTATGAAGACCTTAGACAGAAATATCTTTCACCCGAGACACGTTCGATACTCTGGAGTAATGCTGAACATGCTGTGTCGTCATCAGATGTCTCTGAAATAAGATCTTTCGCTATATACATGTACCACGCCTTTAAGAGACGCCGGGAGGCGATGTCAACGGAATTCTTCCCTGCCGAAGATGCTTGATATTTTGTATTTTGTCAGTTGTGACAGGCCGGAGGCCTAACAATAAACTGTTCATTCGTTCGTTCGTTCGTTCTCTCTCCGCTTTCTCTCAATTCCTTGTGCCTAGCAGATCTCTGTTAATGTGTTTGTCTCAGATCTTCCTTCCACGTGGACTAACTTCGGATGAAACCGCCTTCCATGCCCCGCCCATTCACAGGTCCTCCCCGTTCCTTATCAACGAGTTAACCCTGCATATCTCCACTTTTCCCGCACCACACGCTTTCCAGTGGAAAAACCCCTGCTACTTAGCCAACTGCTGTACGCAGGGATTTGCAATTTGCGTAGGATCTCTGTTTCAACGGGACGATACTACGGAGGCAGGAACTCCCAAGAAGAGAGGATACCGCCAACCCAGGGCGCGGCCATGACCAGAGGTGGGGTCGACCCTTGTCGAGACCAATGGGCCGTGAGCGGGTAGGCGACGCTCCCTGGGGTGCACATGGCCCATTCACTGGAGGGGAATGGTGGGGTGGGCGTTGGCTGGAGCTGAATGAGGGATATGACGGGAGACTCAGGACCGCTTGCCCACGCCACATGTCGGGCGATGATTTGTAGTTTGCTGGCCTCGTTGAGTCTAGTTTTCCCCTCAACTTGTCTCGCCCCGATGGCCAGACGCCCTGGTCAGACATTTGTTTGTTCCCAGGGATTTGATGGGAGCCATTGATCCAGTTTGGATGAAGCCTTGCACACATCCCTGCCTTCCTTTGTGGGCTGCAAGCTCTATGACCTGGAAGGCCATTGAGGTCTGGGTTCCATTTGAAGTCAGCCAGCCTTGGAACATTGTCGAGCACTCTGGTAGCCATCATGGACTAAACAGGTGAAGTCTAATAGGTGGGGACCCATTTGATGTCCATGATGGACTAGATATTTGCTGATCCCCATGACGGTACTATGCAGGTGTTTAGATTGCTTTGTTCGACTTTTTCGGCTCTGGACCATTTGCTGTCCTCAATCTCATTTGAGAATTCTTGCCTGTCGATTGTTCATTGCATAATCAGGTCTAAAACTTCGCATCTTTATTGACCATTGAATGAAGTCACTGTGAATCGATGTTTGCAGCAGAATTTTCACAACACTGTGATTGCACACTGTTAAAAATGAAAAGGCATATTAGTCCTTGCACACATCTTTGGTAAACGAGACCATTTGTATCTGTGAAATTGAATGCACATAACGAGCGTGCCATGACAATACAAAGCTGGAGTTCCGGCGACGCAGTTGACTAGATGGCGCCTCTGTCTGTATCGAGAGAAGCTGGTGAGAGGTTCTGAGTGCTGGAAACTTCTGTTTGACAACTTGATTTTTTTCAATCCGTCACAAGAGCAAACTCTTTATCTGAAACGCAGTCATATACATTGTATAAACTACTTCTCTTTTTCAATGATCTACCGCTTAAAATCGACACAACGTGAACCTTATGATCTAATTTAAAGTCCTGTCCCAATCGCCTTCTTTTTGATATCCTGTCAAGGTCCTCTGTATTTTGTTCCCGTGTGGAAGTTGAAGCCTGAAACAAACGCATGCAAGAGCTTTTGTAGCCTTAAATGAACACGAATAATCCTTCGACCCATCACCCGGATTCTCCAGCGCCAGGACAGACGGGCTCTGACGATGACTATCTCTGCAGGGTGGCGCTGTGGTCACCGGGCCACGGCAGGGTACCTGGCCTCTCAGGGTCGTGGTTGGTCAATCCTGTCCAGCGCCGATGCGAGAGGGATTCAGGCCTCAGTCGGAAGCTGCCCACCCTCGAATTACGCCCCTGCTGCGCCTGCCACTACCCTCACTACTTTGAGTCATGGGTTTAGTGCTGCTTTGACATAATGGACTGTGTTATACAGCCGGATTCTGAAGAGGTGATCATTTATCCCTGCCTCAAAGTGTCACTTAATGACTTCTCCAAGATAGTTATCCTACGGTGAGAACATCTGCCGGTCTTTGGTGAAGTCTGGCTTTGTGTGTTGGGTACCCAGGGGTTTGATGACCATCAGTTGTTCGAACCTCGCCACGGTCTGTCTCTCTTGAGATAGTCAAGCATAGTCACCACCGTATTAACTCATGGCTTCCTGTGCAGAATGAGAGCTTTTATCACGATGAGGTTTATACAGAGGTCATGCCTTAGGGTGAACAATGCAATTGACCGCCCATAATTTTCAGGGCAATTATTCTTTCCATGAGGTGTGAAAAGCAAGTCAATATCTTTGTGTAAGAATTCTTGCTTCATCGACAGTAGACCAAAGAGCAATAGACACGAACATGCCAAGTTCTTGCTGTTCATGGCAAGTTCTCGCTGTTGCCGTCAACGTCATCGTCGTTGTTGTTATTGAGGACTTGAGTCACGGTGACATGGTGTTTACGTCCAGCGTGTCAAATGGATTCTGTAGGGAATAAGTCGACAACAAGATCCGGATAATTGTATGCAATCAGCTTGTGACTCACGTCGACACCCAGGGGAAACTGGATTTACGCTTTGTCTTTGCACCTCTATCCTACGTGGCGTTCAGTGCCGAGATAATTGACGTCAATACGTCTAAATTTGTTTCAGCGCAGAGGATGGTCAACAGGGTCCGAAAATGGGCAATTAGTGGCCAATGGCCTCACTGCCGGCACTCCCCGCAAACTCTCCTCTCTCTCTCTCTCTCTCTCTCTCTCTCTCTCTCTCTCTCTCTCTCTCTCTCTCTCTCTCTCTCTGTCTCTCTCCCCCTCCCTCTCTCTCTCTCTCTCTCTCTCTCTCTCTCTCTCATATGTACGCGATGCTGATGACTGGGTCATGGCGACCACTTCCGTCGCACCTCAAAGAGAGTTACCTCACCCTATTGTCTCCTGGGACGCCGTCGGCCATTACTCTGGCCTCAGGCTGGGTAATAGTGGATGGAGGCCGTCTCCACTCCAGCGACTGGGACCCAGCCAGCTCATCGCCTCCAGAAAGCGATGGCTGATGGGAAGTGGATGGAAATCGGTCATTGGGAACAGTCATGCTGACGACGGCGATGGGCGAGGACACCACGCTCCCATATCCTGTCTCTTCCTCCGCAAGTCTGTGCGCGCCATTAGCCACGAGAGCTGCAATGCAACACGGGTTGCCGCTTTTGTGCTGATTACGAAGCTGGACGTGTTTGTCAGCCATTTGTGCATCAGATTCTTCAAAGTGCTCTTCTGGTACAATGGAACCCGATATTAGACATTTAAGAAATGATTAGTTGTCCATCATTGCATACACAGCATAATGGAGCTGTCGAGTGCTGACTACTGAAATGCAGAATGTTTCTGGTTGAAATGTAAAAGTAGCAAGAGTCAATTTACAACCTTTATTCACATGGGAAAATACTTTTTTTTATCATACAGTGTAACAGGAGTTTTGATGTGCAGAGTTATAAAACTACATTCCAAAACAGTGATGTTGCACCCATTATCATTAGACTTGGTAAATACATACTGATTAACGAAGAAGGCAGCCTATTCATTAAATTATAAACATGCTGGTTTTCGATAAATTCAACTGCGGGGAAAGCACTCTTTGACTATCTTGTCATACTAAGAAAAACAATTTTCATTATTTATATCAATGTTATGGCAGTTCCAGATAACCGGAAAATATTGGTTTTGACCAAAACAGTTATTCAGCTGAAAATGCGTTTTTGAACGATGCAGAAAAAACCCGTTAATTTAGGGAAAGGCAACTTTATCATGGATTTAACGTTATTTCGGCATTGCGTGCATCTGTGTTGGGTCAGACCTGATGAATGAGCGAGATGGAATAAAGAGACAGGCACAGAAGAACATCTTTCATAATGGGGTGTCTGTCCTCTTCGGTATGCAGTGTCGATACGATCTGTACCACGCAACTGATTTTGTAATATGACACATTTGCAATTGAAATCGGCCACATCGCACATTTGCTTCCGCGGTCGTCATCAACACACTTCTTGGACACGTCCAGGGTCCCCGAGAGAAGAGGTTCGTGCGACGTGAAGGTTCCGCCGTTGTGGGCTGTGGTCAGGACTCATCGACCATCCGTGGAAGTGGCGGGACCTTTGAGAGGCTTGGTAGACTTGTCCGCAGACACACGCAAACTGCAGAACCCTCCATCTCAACTCACACGCCACACCACACAGCCTGTTTGCCTGCCTGCCTGTCTGTCTGTCTGCCTGCCTACTCACCTGCCTGCCTGCCTACCTGTCTGTCTGTCTGCCTGCCTGCTCACCTGCCTGCCTGCCTGCCTGTCTGTCGGCCTGCCTGCCTGCTCACCTGCCTGCCTGCCTACCCGCCGGCCTGCCTGCCTGCCTGTATTTCTGCCTGTCTATCTGTCTCTCTGTCTGCCTGCCTGTCTGTCTCTCTGTCTGCCTGTCTGTCTCTCTGCCTGCCTGTCTGTCTCTCTGTCTGTCTGCCTGCCGGTCTGCCTGCCTGTCTCTCTGCCTGTCTGCATGTTTGTCTCCCTGACTGTCTCTCTGCCTGCCAGTCAGCCTATCTCTCTGTCTGCCTGCCTGTCTGTCTCTCTGTCTGCCTGTCTGTCTCTCTGCCTGCCTGTCTGTCTCTCTGTCTGTCTGCCTGCCGGTCTGCCTGCCTGTCTCTCTGCTTGTCTGCCTGTTTGTCTTCCTGTCTATCTCTCTGTCTGCCAGTCAGCCTGCCTGCCTGCCGCCTGCCTGCCTGATTTCCTGCCTTCTTGCCTGCCTTCTTACCCGCCTTCCTGCCTGCCTGCCCATCTCCATCTTCATAGGGAGTCCAAGCCTGGGCTGCACTTGGGATCTAGTTCGAGTTCGAGAGTTCTCTGTGGCTCGACCTCTACGCCAAAACGCCCGCAGTTTCTGTGGCCTGCGAGGAGTTCCTCGCGGGTGCTCATGTCTAAGACTGGTCCAATTTCTTGCTGAAATAAATGTGCAGCTATTCAAAGACATACACTGATAGAGTGGTAAGTGTTTCATTCTTCCTTTTTGAACCGTACTGAAGCGACCTCGTTTGAAATGCTCATCAGTTGATTTGTTCTAACGCGTGTTTCATCAAGCTCGACTTTTGCTCCAACATTCCTCCTTATCAATGAGAATTAATCTCTTTCTGTGTGCTGTTCGGGAACGAACATGTTTCTGTGTACACGTCTCCTAACCTAGTGCTAAATGTCGCACGTCTTGCTTATTTTTGGGTGCCTTCTGCAGCTCTGGGCAACTGGTCTTGAAAGATGGAGAGATTGCAAAGGGAAAACGCCTTAATAGCTCTAACTTGAGTTCCCAACAAGTTTAATTACACGAGTGAGTGTTTGAATGAATGAAGAGAAGAGCAAACGTCCAAGAAGGAAGGAAAAATTAATGAACACTTGACAGTCACTGCTAGATGCAGATACATATCGCATTTCCTGATATTGGCCAACCAATTGACAACAACAGTCCATGCACCCCTCTCATTACACCCTCCAATCTCATCTACATTATGGCGATTTTGAATTAAAGCCACAACACAGTGACGACATCACTTCTTTTACTACATTGTAGCAGTGAACACGAGTTTTCTCATCGACAGGAAAAAAGTGAAAACAAAATCGAGGTATAATGTTTTGTTGCTCTGTATACATATGAAAATATCAATAGTAAACATGGTGTTGAGGAAGCTCCTTTATTATTTTTTCTCTCTTTTTTCCCAATTTCTGAGACGGGAGAAATATGGATGATTAATTATTGCATTAGTGCATGTTCAGCTCCTCAACCTCTACTCGCCTATTGAAACCACGTCTTTTGACAGGCGGATTAAGGCGAGCAAACTTTGTCATTTGACAATGTGCGAGGCGCAGTGCCGTGGTTCAGTCCCTGGGGCGGGAGAAATCTGGATGATTAATTTCACTAGAAAATATTGGTTTTGACAAGTTTGGTATTTGTAATAAAAGTGTATGTATCATTGTCAGGAGGGTGATTATGCCAGTGTGCATTTCACTGGGGTAGGCATTCTCTTAAAGGATTCGTGTTGCACGTGGACGGCTCTAGGCCTATGTGTGCAAAAAGGGGCATTGTTTTCAGCGATGCTGAAACCAAGGTGAAAACACAACTACTATCGAAGATTTTCATGAACACCTTGGGAATAGTAGATCTCAACGACAGTTATTGCTGCTCGAAATGAAGCTTCATGTACTATTGTGTTCTGTTTGCAGAACGTTTTCCATTACCCATTGAATAAGCAGTGCTGTACAACTGCGTCATGACTATACATACGAGTACATTCATGCGCACACGCACACTCCGAATAAACTATTGTGTCTATACATTTGAGAAAGGTTATATTCGCTTTATCAGTGAGACGTTTGTGACAGTGCATGACCCTTTGTGTACCCATTACTGTTCAATCCACTCAGTAATTGAATCTTACTGTACTTCTGGGTCTCAGATCACGTGTATAGCGATACAGGTCTCATCAGGTCTAATTTTCAAATACGACCGTAGATTTTCGAGCTATAAAGTCACTTGAGCGTGCGCCTACCGGGTACCACCCTCGGCGCGGTACTTCAAACGCCTAAGACCTATACAAGTGGAAACAGAAAGCTTTTGTCGAACTCGAAACGGCCCAGCCTCACAAAACGTCTCGTGCTGCATGCAAACCCGGTGCTGAAAGCGGTTCTCTGTCATAGGCTTCAGACCATTGTTGCCGCCTCGTCCCATCGAGAAATTATGGCTAAGCTCGATCAGAGCTGCCTGATTGACTTCATGGAGGCGAAGAGTAGCGTGCTAAACGCGCTGAATGACGGCCCTGGGAACTGAAAATCTCCCCTGGCCACCCTCCCCGTGTCTGCTGGCACTTTTGTCGTGCCTAGAAAAGGAGAGCTGCGGCTTTGTTCTGGTCGCCTTGTCATGGACAGACGATGGAGACGGGGAGGCGGGAGGGAGGGGAAACGCACGACCGTTACAGCGGGCATACTACAGAGTAAACGAGTCTGAGTCTGGTACGAGGGAAGAACAATGAGAAATAGAACGCAAAGTAGAGAGGACGTTTGAAACCGTCTTTCACAGTGGCGCCCATAGTACCGCTCGAGAGCTGTAGGATTTTTAACTCCCCCCAACAACTTCCTGTAGGAAATTCCTCATATCTGGGACGCGTGAAATGTTCGAACATTAGGACATGGTAGAGAGTGCCCTGATTCGCAGAAAGCATTCCGAAAATTCTTGTTTTGTGTATGGCTTTCTTTAAGTTGCCTCAATGATATTTAAACTCGTCGATTCAGCAATCTGACTAAGCGAACAAACTCAATCGTACATACAAAGGGTAGTCGCCAAGTGCTAAAATGTATAACTTCGTCAGAAGATTTACAAGGAAGTGTCAATATTATCGTGGCTTTTAATTCATGTGGCTGGCTGAAAAGAAAAGAAGAAAAACAAATGTTCAATTTAAATGTACACGCTTGAAAAAACAATGGGCACCAACATATTAAAAATTACAAATTACCCTCGGTTAGAAGCTGCAAGACCTCTGAGTAAAGGAAGTACCACGTACGGAAACGAAAATTACCATCGGGAACTGTTAATCCCACGAGTTTGTTTTGTCTGCCACACAAATGACCTTATCACACGCCCCATTGTAAGTGTAACTATCAAAACATTCAACTAGATAAGTCAAAGGTTATAGGTTACACAAAGATAGCTCATGCCGAGCTTTTGCTCTTCAAAGTTACAAGACGCCATACCTAGCGGCGAGAGTAGGGGTGAATCAAGGAAAGTGTACTCACACCGCTTAGTGACAAGACGGCGAAGAAAGCTGCCTGCTGATTGGAGGATTCTATTAAGAGAACCAATCAGAGGACTGCTTTCGTGTAGATATTGCGTAGATGTCTACGCTTTAGACAACTCAATGGCGGCAGCTCTCTCCAGTTCGCGCAGAAAAAGCTATATTTTGGGATACTAGAAACCCATCCGAAGAAAATGTAAGCCATGAACAGCATTAATTTATCAAAGCTGTATGTTGAATGCATCAAAAGGTATTGAAAGGTCCTACTTTTTAACAATCGAAATGCAGGTCACAGGGCAACGCTTGATCGTAAATCTAATTCTTTGCGGAAGCGGCAACTGAATTCACTTAATCGAATGATTTTCTGGCCGCAAATCACCTTCTTGACAGGTATGTATTGCTTTGCATTTCCTAAAGATATTCCACAGGGGTGTATACGTTGATAAACAAGCTTGCATTCTTAGATAATAATGAAAAATAGATCGTTCCCATTCAAACCCATACCATGTAGATCTAGGTCGAGTTGGATTTCACAACGCCTGCTACAAAAAAAAACAAAAAACACCCCCATTATTGCAGCAAATCATTTTATTACACATTACACAGTAAATTTATTCACAAACATGATCGGAACGCATCAGAAACCGTCGATAAACAGGAAGTTTTACATGTCGCTAAGAGGTGTGATTACTTTTCCTTGATTCACCAATAGCTCTAGCCGCTTGGGGCACAACGTGTCTCGATCCTCACGACAATGAGCTTATGAACTATCTTTGTGTAACCTATAATATTTGGATAAGTCAAGAGGGGATATCCACTCCCTCCTTCATTCTGAAAATGAAGGGTCGTGTGGACCCTCAGGAGCCAAAACATTACCCTCATTTACCTTGCTCTGGGGGAAGGGAATGAGCGTTCTCTTGTTTACTGGCAAAATGAAATGTGAATATTCCTTCCCATTTTAGGGTGGACAAAGGGTGGGCGGCACCAAATCAAGGGCGAATCACTCTGTCAGTCACTGGGATGAGGATCATCGCCTTCCCACGCCATGGAGCAGCAGCAGTAACAGCAGGAGACTTCCCTCGCCATCCGTCAGTGCTGTGGAGCCAGCCAGACCCGTGACAGATCGCAAGGCAGGATCAAAGACCGGAAATTGGCAATAGACACTCGACACCCTCCGACCCGCCCCTTCTGGATCCCGTCATTTTCTACGCATGCGCCGGGCTAGTTTCCGGACACTTGTACATCTACGTGCGTCTGTTGTTGTTTTTGTAGTTGTTGTGAGTGTAATCTCCAGAATGTTCGTTAATAACTTTTCAAGAAAAAGGACCAACTGGAGACGACATTTAATGAGTGCGATTTCATTTATTTCAATGCATTTACCAAAAACTGATATCGTGAAAGACACAGACTGCCTCTGTAACAGAACATGAGAATGCTTCGTCACGATTTGAATAAGTGCTGGGACTTTTCTGTACTTCTTTGTGGTTTCCATTCTTATAAATACTAGACGTAAGCGTTACCAAAATAGTAGCTTTTCTTGTCGTTCACTCGTTCATTGCACATAAACATCTTTGCAACATCAAGAGATCCCCCCCTTTTCTCTCTATCGCTGTCTCTGTCTGTCCGTCCGTCCGTCCGTCCGTCTGTCTGTCACTGTCTGTCTGTGTGTCTGTCTGTGTGTGTGTGTGTGTGTGTGTGTGTGTGTCTGTCTGTCTGTCTGTCTGTCTGTCTGACTGTCTGTCTGTCTGTGTGTGTCTGTCTGTGTGTCTGTCTGTCTATGTGTCTGTCTGTCTGTGTGTGTGTGTGTGTGTGTCTGTCTGTCTGTCCGTCCGTCCGTCCGTCCGTCCGTGTCTGTCTGTCTGTTTGTCCGTCCGTCCGTCCGTCCGTCCGTCCGTGTCTGTCTGTCTGTCTGTCTGTCTGTCTGTCTGTCTGTGTATCTGCCTGTCTGAATGTCTGTCTGTGTGTCTGTCTGTCTGTCTGTGTGTCTGTCTGTCTGTCTCTCTCTCTCTCTCTCTCTCTCTCTCTCTCTCTCTCTCTCTCTCTCTCTCTCTCTCTCTCTCCCCTGTCTTCCCGCCTTTCATCTCGTCCCAGTTTAACCCACAGGCAAGGACTACTTCCAGCACAATGCCATACTGGTATTCCGCTGTCAGCCTGTGCACGGGTGTCACAGAAATCATGACGCTAGGTCCCCTGTGTAGCGCCTTCATCATTACACAGAGCATGGACGTTGCTTTGCTGTTCTCATCATTTTTTGCCATGCCACTCAAAACACCACCAGCAAAAGCAACAGTTGGCCTAATTTTCACTTCGTCGACAAGCAAGAAAACATTCTTTTGCTGGTCGATCTTAACTTTTTCAAACGTTCCTTTCAACACGGTGTCAGTGTCAACTGATGAAACAACAGATTGCAGCTTACGCTTACTGGGCAGCACAAGATACTCTCTTAGCAGTTCATAGTTGCAGTGGGGGAATGACTCAATGGCAAAACAATAATCATTCACAGAGTACTGCTTCTCAATCAAAAGCTGCAGCTGATGTGTAAGAAATGACAGTTTTTGGGCATTCTTATTATCTCTACAGCACTCAGACTCAGATGAATGAGAACGCAAAATATCTACAACTTTTCTGGTCACAGAATCACAGTGGGGTTCAAAGTTGACAGCTATATGAACTGCTTCAAGAAACTGACTGTTTGAATTCATGCCATTATTAGGATGCAGAATTTTCCCTAAGGGCACTCTTATTCCACTCTTAAATGCAATGAGAGTAACTACACAAGTGAGTGTCTTTTGGTTTTCCACAATGATGGAGACCTCTGATTCGCTGAAATCATCGTTCATGAAGACACACACAAGCCGATCGTTTGTTCTATTGATGATGACATTTGTGTACTTTTTCCTCAATTCTGACTCTGGCCTGAAACTTGAAAAGTCTTTGATAGCATCCTTTTCCCTCCAGAAGGCTAGCTGTCTGTCCTCAGCATTCGTTGTACGAGGTGGGGGTTTTGGGGTCGGCAGACATGATTTGAGAACATCAAATTCGGTTGGGGGATCAACAGGCCGTGCTTTTGTTCCAATCCCTTTTGTAGCATAACCTTTTCTCCAATGGCGTTCACAGATGCGATATGTTTCTGGATTGATCACAAAGTGTTCGCGTGGAGGGATTGCTTCAATCCATCTCTGTCTTTCTAATGAGGCTGCTGGAAGTTTGAACAAACGACACTTGTTCGCCTTGTTGTAGTTTCCTTTACAGTTCACCACACCACACTTGTTCACCATTTAAACAACAAAACAGAAAGTCACTTTGCAAAGATTAAAAACATTACTCACACGTGTACTTCTACTGAAATTTTGAATGAAAACAGGAAGAACAGTGCACGCATCCGGTTTGTCAGCGTGCGCTAAAGAAAATAGTGCAGGCTTTCTACATTTTCTTATTCGTCTAAATTAGTTTATATGTGATAATTCATCATTTAATTGTCTTTAATATGATATAAACAGTATATCTAATGCATGCTACGTGTCGGATCTTTTGAAAACAGATCGTCTCTATCGACACATAGAGAGAAGCAGCCCTACATGAAATTAGTGCGCGCTAAAAATAGCACAGCTCGCAGCATGCGCTAACTGCGTATGGCCTTCGAGATCAGTGGCTGGGTTTACGCTATGCGAGTACTGGTAGAAGGAGTACTTGCCCACAGGTAACCTTTTTCGTGAAAATTGTACAGCAAGTGGTTCTTTTCCCCATGCTCAAACATTTTACTCCTAACCCACGTTTACATTTTGTTGTCGCGTCCTAACACGAGCTGGGCTGTCGTGGATTGCTGCTTTGCGGCACGTGGCAGGCCATGGCTGGTTGGAAGCAGGGAGCTGCTTGCAGCAACTTCTTCTCCCACCAATCAACATGGCCGTGCGAGAAGCAGTTGACGGCGGAAGTCAGGTTGTCTGCACGATAAGGTCTGCAGTCTGCCAATTAGCTATCTTCCAGCTGCAGCTAAGCAGGCCAGGGGTTCGAGATTGTTGGGTGCAGGGTGCCATCAGCTGACACTCGCCGCTAAACTATGACTGTCCGCCATTAATCACGTGGCCTGGCAAAGGAAGCGTCCCCCACATCCTCACCTGTTCCTCAGTTCCTCAGCTTTGAAAGTCTCGGAGAACGCTCCCTGGGTTGCAGAGGTCGTTGGAGCAACTGTTGGTTGCCCTATTTGCGTGGCGTGAAATTGCTGCAAATGTTTTGCTCGCTAATGTGTCATGGAGACGTCTTCTGCTTTGGCACGAGGTCATTGTTTTCATCTATCAAGTTGAAGACGATGCTAAAGAAGCCAACTCTGTTGTGAAGTGTATCGCTCCCTGCCTCGACAACGGTATTCACACTGCATGGTCATGATTAGGAGGACAGAGCGCGATAAAAAGGAAAACGATGCTCTCGTCATGAACGCCTTCATTCATCTTGTCAAATTCAAACTCTCTCTGTCTCTCTGTCTCTGTCTCTGTCTCTGTTTCTCTCTGTCTCTCTGTCACTCTCTCTCTCTGTCTCTGTCGCTCTCTCTCTCTGTCTCTCTCTCTGTCTCTTTCTCTTTGTCTCTTTCTCTCTCTTTGTCTCTCTCTCTCTTTGTCTCTCTCTCTGTCTCTCTCTCTCTCTCTCTCTCTCTCTCTCTCTCTCTCTCTCTCTCTCTCTCTCTCTCTCTCTCTCTCTCTCTCTCTCTCTCTCTCTCTCTCTCTCTCAGCGTACTTATAAAGGTATCCTTTAGTGCTGTCCAGAGAATTTTCAGGAATTGAATAATTTGTTTTAGAATAAAAATCAACGAAGGGTACATTTATAGAAAGAAGTATTATCAAGGTGTCTGTGATTTCTCGTGTTCCAAATGCAGAAAAAGAAGATAAAGGTGAAATACGTTTTTCTCTCTGATTGCCCAGTTTCGAACAAATAGCATGTTAATTGTGTCGTACCCCTTGTCGACGGTTAAAACAATAACCCTCGTGTTCATCTCCTTAGTGACAGCGATGACAATGTGATAAGTGGGGTCGCCACTTATCCTTGTAGCGCTTTGACGAGAAGAAAGAAAGCAACGTAATTAGACAGGCAAACTTTGTTTTTCTAACAAGCAGAACCCAATAATTAAGAGCATTGGCAAATCTCTCAGCGTACAATCACTCGAGACCATCTAGACATTCCTAGCGAACATTGGTGTAACTGATATTGTATTTTTATATTTGTGTAGGGATGCAGGACTGGAATGTAACTCACTCTCTCTCTCTCTCTCTCTCTCTCTCTCTCTCTCTCTCTCTCTCTCTCTCTCTCTCTCTCTCTCTCTCTCGACAACCAGAGATTCTGTCTGATCAAGCGCAACTAAGGGAGAAGGGTGATTGACTTTCATCCGGGATCTTGAGGAGAGCAGCCAATCACTGAGCAGATAATGCGACTGGCGAAAGTGGCGTGAATCCTGCTGCTGGGTGATGAGGCCCCGATGAGGCACTGATGAGCACGACGGAAATACATTTTCTATCATGCAGATTTGTCTCTGAGAGGAACTAGTGTGCAAATGGTCGCGATGAGCAGCTGTGATCAGACTGGGATGGAACACAGATGGTGTCGCGCAGGAGATGGAGGTGAGGTAGAAGATGGGTACAATAGCGAAAAGACGGAAGGAAGGGTTGGATGGTGGGCATGGATGGTTGGGAATGGGGCTGGGAGGGAAGGGGAGGGGAGAGAGAGAGAGGGGGCGGGAGGGGGGAAAATGCTTGCAGACTGGAGACTGACATTCAGGGCCAGACGGAGCAGGCCGTAATTACTGCTCGGGTGACGACCCCGGTATAGTTTCATTCGGATTTCACGCACACTGACTTCTCTCCCCAGCGCGGGCCTTGGATCTGGCGGGGTCTACCCGTCTAGACAGCGCTCTGCATGCGTATGCCCGCCTTCACCCATGGCAAGACCACACTAGGGTGGAACCGTGGTCGATGTGGGGTCCAAGACAATGCGCCTCCATGGTCTTGCAACGCTTCCTTTGCTGGAAGAAAAGTGTGCTTGGTGCCCAAGTCTTTCGATCACCGTGTGTGAGGGACGAGAAATCTGGATGAGCTCAGACAGGGTAACGTCTGGATTCTGCAGTTTTTAATCGACGATATCAGTTTGAGGATAACACTTTGGAAAGATCCTTGGTCCAATTAGAGCCCTCCATATAAGGACCATAGACTCGTAGAAACACTGAGAACAATGAGGGGAATGTATAAACCACATATTGGGACGCTCTTAAAACGTCTACCATAATTTGGTTACGGTTTGAATCGCGTGAAGCGTTGAATTCACGGCGTGAACTGAAAGAGACGGTCACGCATAGAGAATTATTGCGTCACATCGTTCATGCACAGACGGTGTCTTACAACTCACGATAAAATGGCGTCATTCAATTTACGCAGAAAAAATCTCATGCGATTCATTTTGGTTGTTTTTTTCCCATAGGTGCTCGTACTTATAGCCATCGAGGTGTCATATCCTTCCACTTACGTCATACGTTTCCTCTGCGTTTCGTTGGAGCCTGCACATGAAGCTCTGCCCATCCAGCCTCTCACCAGCCTGACCCATCATCTCTGCCCCGAGGACTCTCTGTCCCGCCACGTCACATCTGATGCGGAGAGTGGACTCTACCAAGGCTGTGCCTAATTAGGTGTGGAGTGGCCAATACCCCCTGATGAGCTTGCGCAGCCGTGCGGAAATCGCCAGTCTAACCGACGGACGGAGGAATGGATTTCGGAAGTTCACGGGACCGAAGACTGATCAGGGGATTGATTTCCTATGGGTCTTCATCAGCAGTTCCCGACAATCAATGGAGCTGGGCTGGAGATGAAACGGAACACGCGGCCATTTCTGTCTTGATGGAGGTGTCGTTATCGTTCGAATCGGGTGGTGTGGTGGTGTGGGCTGCGTTCAGGGGGGTCAAAGAAATGCGAGGGTAGGGGGAGGTGGGGGGGGGGGGGGGGATGAAAAGCTGAGACGGGAGATTAAGACAGCAGTCTACTCTAACCTCCAGCACGGCGCCCCTAAAAATAAAAAAGGCGGCGGGCCGCCTGAGAACAAAGCCAGACGCGTGTGTCCC
>JAWQFJ010018266.1:0-18399 GCA_034096865.1 Theodoxus fluviatilis
TACACACCAAAGTCCAAGACCAGCGCGAAATTAAATGGCCGACCTGTTCACGGTTCGCAAATAATAAGCTGTATTTTGGGACACTGGAAACCCATCCAAAGAAAGTATAAGCCATGAAAAGCATTAAATTATGAAAGCTGTATGTTGATGCATCAATAGGTCGTGAAAACGCTTACAATTTACAGTTGGAAATGCAGGTCGCCGAGCTTCGCGCACTGCTATTTATAGCTGAAGCGCGGACCGCTGCGACACCAGTAAACAGTGTTGTCCTCGAACCTGCCTGCTGCTGTTGACATTGGGTACAATGCTAGTGTTGTCTGATGCTATGAAAACGATACATTAAAATTGCATCTGTGTTATGAAAACACTGCTCAGATTAAATTGCTTTATTTTTGGTAACTGAGAAAATGTGTGACGATCGCCAGGGTTTCACGAGTTTGGTGGGGAAAGTGAGTTGAGGCTGATCGAGTGTGTGTGTGTGCGTGTGTGTGTCAGTGTCACTGTGTGTGTATATTTTATCCTCATCAAGACAGATTATTGTTCCACCCCTTCCTTACTGAATTTCAATGGTTCTCACTTGGAAATCCTGCCATATTGTAAAACTTGATCTTCTGCTCGTTTGCCTCTTGCTGATGAACTTAATAAACGGTGACACACACACACACACACACACACACACTCGAGCCAGCCTCACTCAGCTCGCACTTCATTTGTCACCTCCTCCCACGCTGTCCGTCTTCTTTTGTTTGCTTGGGCTGTGTGTATGCTGCTTTTAATGTATCCGTATCTTGCTGACACCGCTTTTATTATAGCTATCCGATTCCCGCTCCGTGAAATCGGTGCTTTTCTTCGAGGTTTTGCTACCGATCGTGACTGACATTTTTGACGGGAAGCGGTACGCTGAGGCTGGAGTGTGTGTGTGTGTGTGTGTGTGTGTGTGTGTGTGTGTGTGTGTGTGTGTGTGTGTGTGTCATTGTGTGTGTATATTTATCCTCATCATCAAGACAGATTATTGTTCCATCCCTTCCTTACTGAATTTCAATGGCTCTCACTTGGAAATCCTGCCATATTGTCAAACTTGATCTTCTGCTCGTTTGCCTCTTGCTGATGAACTTAATAAACGGTCACACACACACACACACACACACACACACACACACACACACACACACACACACACACACACACACACACACACACACACACACACTCGAGCCAGCCTCACTCAGCTCGCACTTCATTTGTCACCGCCCTCCCACGCTGTCCGTCTTCTTTTGTTTGCTTGGGCTGTGTGTATGCTGCTGTTAATGTATCCGTATCTTGCTGACACCGCTTTTATGATAGCTACCGATTCTCGCTCCGTGAAATCGGGGCTTTTCTTCGAGGTTTTGCTACCGATCGTGGCCGTCATTTTTGACGGGAAGTTTAAAGCGGTACGCTATGCGCTTGCGCACTGGGCGGAATCCCCGGGAAATCCACATCATTCTAAAAATAATCCATGGACTAGGTCAAAATCAGTCCCAGCCTTTCAAGTCAACACCCAGTCTGGGTTCGTGAATCATAGACTCGCTGAGTCCAGGACTAGTCCATAGACTAGCGGTGGTCTGGGGCTAGTCCTGGACTCACAAGTCCAAGACCAGTGCTCGCGAAAGTCCGAGTTCATGAATTACACCCCAGGGGAGGTTTTCGGTACTGTTTTCTTGGTCTGAAGAGTCCATGAACGTAGTACCTGAAAAAAGTGATCACGTACAGCGATCTTTGCCATCAGAATGAAGAGAACAAACTACACACATCTCCACTTGGCATCAGCAAGTGATAGGTGAGGTTGCGTCATTTGGAGGTAAATACAGGGGAAGCAAGATCTCTCAGTAGCAGTTCCGTTCCTACAAGTGTATAGAATACACAAGTACAAGCAGAACATCTTGCTGAGGACAAGATGACAAGATGTTATACTGGACTCCATCAATAACCTAGCGGTCATCTTCTCTAAAGCCACCTGTGTGACGGGGTTAAAAGTAGATGGATGGATGGATGGTGTTTTACGGCCTATCAGCCTTTGTAGGCTATGTAAGGCCATTAAGCACGAAAATCACTAGAACAATTTAAAATAAACGTAATCTAGTCACGGTGTCCCTAGTTATTCGCCTCTTACGAATCGCGTAGGGAGACGCGGTGGGTCAATTCTTACCCCGAACCCACAGGGAAAGTTATAAATAGAGCCACCGTGCCTTCCTACGCGAGTGGCAAATGGCAAATGTCTAGGGAAATTGAAATGTGACTTGCTCGTACTCTAAAAAGCTCGAGTAAATTTATAT
Organism: Theodoxus fluviatilis; assembly: GCA_034096865.1. Lineage (NCBI taxonomy): Eukaryota > Metazoa > Mollusca > Gastropoda > Cycloneritida > Neritidae > Theodoxus > Theodoxus fluviatilis. The sequence goes on from JAWQFJ010018266.1 coordinate 2,316, forward strand.
TGGACAGCCCTACACCATTTTACAAGGCTGATAGACTGGAAACCTTAGCTAACTATTTCATGCATTTGTTCGTTCGTTCATTCATTCATTCGTCTATCTAGTCTTTACATAATTAATTCTCTGCAAATCAAAAAAAATGTCCACACTGGGGCATGAATATGCCTTCATTTTGAGTAGCAGGAACCGCTAGCCTTTCGTAAGAGGTCAGTGTCTATAAATACACATTCGAAACAAAGTAACTATCAAGAAACTCAGTTTCGTGTAAGGCGTGTACTCTGGGGAGGTCATGATCACTCGCACAAACTATTTGCTGTACGCACATTTCGTGAATAACCCCAGATAATCTTACGGTCAAAGGAACGTTATTTGGCCTCTCAGTCATAAAAAATGGACACATATATTATGGTCCATATTTTTCTGTGTCCGTAAAGGACTGCCTGGAGATATACATGTATGTTCGGACATGTACTGTAGATCAATGGTGTGAGATAGGATGAGTAATTTACAGTTGGCGACAATGACGACTTCGACGATGATGAAAATTATTATGGAGGAGGAGGACGAAAGAGAAAGAAGGAAGGAGGAGGGAAATGGAGGAGGATGTGGAAGTGGTGGTGATGATGTGGTTAAATTAATGCAGGTGTTGAGCCAGCCATTATGTGCTACATGTCAATGAAAATTGATGATTACTATCACCATCATCATCCCCGTCATCGTCATCATCATCAACAACGACCACAGCAAATCTAACAGCAACAACAACAGCAACAAAACAATAACAGTAGCAACAGTAGCAGCAGCAGCAACAGCAACAACAGCGACAGCAACGACAGTAACAGCAACGACAGCAACAGCAACAGCAGCAGCAGCAGCAATAGCAGCAGCAGCAACAACAGCAACAGCAGCAACAGCAACAGCAGCAACAACAGCAACAACAACAATAGCAACAACAACAATAGCAACAACTGCGACAGCAACAGCAACAGCAGAGAAAACAACAGCAGAGACAGCAACGACAGCAACAGCAACACATTCGCTAGTTCGTACCTGACGGCGTATTTCCACATTGAACCATGTCCGATTTGCGAAGGCTACAGATACGCATAATGTGTTTGATAAAAGCTTCGTTGCAGGTTCCCTTGCTCATTCCCGAAGCTGGACATCTTTGGAAAATCTCGCTGTCTAGTTTGACAAAAGTAATGTTTTTCTTTTCGCGCAATCTTTAATGCAAATTGAGTTTTCTACCAATTTGTTTCATGGACACAGGGTGAGAATCTTGCCTTCTTTCACCCTCTTATCTAAGTGTTCGTGTTGCACATAACCAGACGGTATCGAAAGTGCTACTGTTCTCGCATCACGGATACAGACATCCGAAATCTTCCTATTCAAGGTAAAACAAGATAAAAGCGTTGGTTTGATACTCCCACACTGCACCTGTCCTTGGGTGCTGGAAACTCACACTTTTAATCCATGGTCCTTGTGACATTCTTATGATCGTTCCTAAATCTTGTCATCTCCTTTGGAGGAGTATGCAGTGAAGTGGCGTATGAAAACAACGCCTTTAGAGATATCATTCGCATGGTCTTTTTCTCTAACAGTTATCCCGTTTTACACCTGCTTGGAGAGACGCAGTTTGTCGTGCACCTTGCTCTAGAATGGAACTCTTTGTCCTATCATAATAAAAACCGCTGGCGCTGAACCTCCAGGTTTTGGCACCAAAAAAGTAAGAAAAAAAGATCGGGTTCGAACCCGCAAGCTCTCGAGAAAAGAGGGGGGAAAAACACACACACACACACACACAAAAACACAAAAACCAGGTTGGATTTGAACCCACAACCTCTCGAAAAAAGAGAGAAAAGAAAAGTTTCAGCACAGAATCGAACCTGGTCATGCATGACCAAGAGTCCAACGCTCTATCAGCTGAGCCATTAGAGAATTGATGTGGCAGAGTGTTTGTAAAGCATTTATAACGTTCTTTTCCGTGGCCACACGAGCAGCCAAATCTCAACCGGCTGAATAAAAGCAAAGGAGTCTGTGCGGGGGTGAGTCTCAGATCTGCATTTGAAATTTAACATTACTGCTCATTGCTCGTGCAAGGCTGGGTAAGTGTTGTTAAAAAAATCATTTATTTGTTACGTGTTTGATGGAGTAACCTAAGCCTACATTCCAAAATTGTAGAACCTACTCTTGAAGTGTTGTGTGTGGAGCCAAAAAGCTTGCGCAACTGTCCTTCGCACTGACTGTCCTATGCACGGACTCTCCTTTGCACTGACCGTCCTTTGCATTAACTCATTGCTTACGCAGGGATAGCATTAGGAACTTTACCTGTGTACGCAGTGTTTTTGCAAGTTTTCAAAAAATCACACAAAGTCCAAATTTAGAATAACTGTTTAATGGTGGGTACCACAAGAAAGATAATCATTTGCACTTTCTAGCTGAAGTGCTGGATAGTTACAATATGCAGTAAGAAAATTGGGGAAATTTGTTTTTTAACACCAGGTACATGCAATTTTGATTTTCTTTTTTTTTAACACCTAATGTAATAGTCAAGAGATAGATTTTGCACAACAGTTCTGAAATCAGTATTTCCACATCAAACTATATTGATGAATGATTGACTACAGGATAAAAAAATGCTTGAAAATTATTTTTTTTGCAAGTCAGAGAGGGGAAATCAGAAAATATACACTTACTGCAATCTGTCTCTGTTTGAATAGAAGAAAAATCTCAAATGACCTGAGAGAAAGAAGGCGCCCTACTCGGCATAGTCCTCTTTTGTGTGGTACAGTTCATTGGAGGAGTAGAGAAGGTTTTCGGCATCCTCTGCATCCGAATCGATGTCTGTGTCTGCTGTAAAAACCGTTTCTATCTCTTCCTCTCTTTCTGACGTCGACGGCGACGAAGTCAATTCGTTTTCGCTTTCAGCCACGAAATCGATTCGTCTTCGCTGTCAGCCACCGCTTCATTCTCGTTGACTGGGACTATTTCCGCATCAGAATCATAAAGATCTTCTTCAGAAGTCCAATATCCACCTAGATCTTCAATATCAGACCCTTCTTCCATCCACACTTCTAATACTTCGTCATTTTCATCACCGCTCAATCACCGACAACGCGACGCCATGTCGACAAATGCGAAAACGCGACGTAGGGTGAGCGTAGCTTCTACTACATCTAGCTTTCTCACGGGGACTATACTAAAAGAAAAGGTAACTCCAGCGAACACAGATTGGTTACAGCATAAAGTGCTGTACGATTTACTTCCCTTGAAACAGCCACGTAGATAGGAAAATTTCTTTACGGCGACCGCAACCACGTAGTTGAGCTGCGTAGCCAAAGGGTGTTGGCGTCATCGCAACCACGTGGTTGAGCTGCGTAAGCAATGGGTTAACTGTCCTTCACACTGATATGTCGCGCTCTCCAGTGCTTCGGACACATGCCGGTCATTCTGTGTACTGGTCAGTGTAAAAGTGCATAGGACAGTCAGTGCATCGGACAGTCAGTGCATAGAACAGTCAGTGTGAAGGACAGTTGCGCAAGTTTTTTGGATCCACACACAACACTTCATCAGTAGGTTCTACAATTTTGGAATGCGAGCTTAGGTTACTCCATCAAACACGTAACAGATAAATGATATTAAAAAAAAACAACACTTACCCAGCCTTGCACGAGCAATGAGGATGGTTGATCTTCTGCTTAGCAGCGTCAAGATGAAAATAACTAGTCGATGTGGTGCTACAATTTTTCGTATTGATCTGAAGCACCGAGCTGTCACCTCCACCATTTAATCCTCTTGCTCATAGATCTTAATTTTGTCTAAATAACATGAGTAGTATTTATTTATACTCCTGTCTATCACAGTCTGAGAAACCTTCTCACTGTCTGGATAAAATGAGACGCAAATGCTATCCGGAATACAACGCAACGAGTTAGCCTGCGTTCCCGTGAAAGCCATTTTGCCGCCTGCATCTGTTACCACGCGAGATACAGCGAGAAAAGGGCGTGGACGTGGAGGGAGATTTTGCCATTCCGTCAATTGACATCTCGGGAGGGGGGGGGGGGAGGGGTTTCGAGTATACAACCTACATAAATCACTTTATTTTCAAACCTCGATGCTGAAAATTTGATACATTCAATCGGATCTAACTTCCAGTAAGTGTGCAAAATGTCAAGGAAATCCGTCCAGCAGTTTTTGAGAAATCAGCCGTTAAGTCGGGCCTGTCAGGCAGACATACATATAAAATGACGTCATGTTATTCGCCGTCAAATGATCACGTCACACATGTTGCAATTTCGCCATTCCATCAATTGACTTTGGGGAGGTGCTTCCGAGTGTACGACCTTAAAAACCACTTTCTGTTCAGACCTCGATTCTGCAAATTTGATACATTCAATCGGACCTAACTTCCAGTAAGTGTGCAAAATTTCAAGGAAATCCGTCCAGCAGTTTTTGAGAAATCAGCCGTTAAGTCGGGACAGACAGACAGACAGACAGACACACACACACACACAGACAGACAGACAGATAAAGTCTGTAGGACCTCCAGTAAACCTGGAGGGATAAGGCACATGCCGGCTGCAAGTGACTACGAGTCGAACGCTGTCATCGCCTAGATGGGGTGAGTTGCATACTTTCCACAGTGACGAATCACAGTAGCTACTGGTACATTACTTGTGCAGGATACACGAGGACTACCTCGTGGTCTTTCTGCAGTCAAATCAGACCACACTGCTGCTTTGCTACTCCGCTGGTCTCAAGGAAAACGCTCTACACTTTGCCTAGAAGTAGAGAGCAGGACTGGAGTACAAAACAGTAACGTCGAAGGGGACAATGTATCCAGCGGTACATATTGCACTGCTTCGATCTTTAAGTAGCTTTCGAAGTACAACACCATAAGATAAAAATTCATCCGATGAAGGAGTTGTAAGACCAAGATAAAACCCGTTGGATACTGTATCTCATTCGACTGTACTCAGTATCATATACCGTAATTATCGGACTACAAGGCGCTACCGAATATAAAGCGATACATCAGAACACATACTTAACGAACAGAAAAGAAATGAACATGGTGCGGAAACCAACCATTGAATCTAATCCAACAAACGGAAGTAAGAATGAAAGTAAACAAGGAGACATTGAAAGAGCATCAGAACCATTCAAAAAGTAAATTAATATCACTTCAGTTGATGCTATGTGTGCCAATGATGATGATGTGTGTAGTACTAGTGATGATGTTGATAATAGCAATGTTGATGTGCATGCCACTGGTGATGATGTATGTAGTACGAATAATTCTGTTAATAATAAAATTTCCTCAAGCAATTGATCACAACTTTACACCTTCAATGCCTTTCAATGCCAGTGATTATGTTGACAATAGCAATGTTGATGTTGTGCATGTCACTGATGATGATGTGTGCAGTACTAGTGATGATGTTGATAATAGCAATGTTGATGTGCATGCCACTGGTGATGATGTATGTAGTACTAGTAATTCTGTTAATAATAAAATATCCTCAAGCAATTGATCACAACTTTACACCTTCAATGCCTTTCTTAGATTATTTTTGCCTTGTCAGCATGAAATTTCCCACAAGAGCAAAGCTTGTATGGCCTTTTATTCTTGACCAACATGAACTGGACTACAACAGTCATGATCACAACAATGAAACAATTATCATGACAAAAGAGCTGACTATATACTTCAAGATATTCCATGCATCATAATAATAATGTTTTGAGACCACATCAAAGCATCAGCATACCCAAACAATGCATTTTGACATAAAAAAGAATGTGGTTTTCAAAACATTTGCCTTGGAAAGTTTAAAATTTGAACTTCAGCACCTCAAGGGAACACTACCACCACACACTCTAATGTTTAGCTTATGTCGGAGTGCAATAATTCACCCTTGTATGCAACAATCTGCACTGGCTGTTTATGAACTTGAAATTTAGCTCTCAGTTTTTCCACAAGCATGGATCAACTGAGATTATGTGCATGCACCAAAAATAAGCATATTCCAGAACTATTGTCATTATTCAGAGCTCATTTTAATTTATCTTGCCTCTCATTCCATGTGGTTTTTCTTGGAGTTTTCAAGCTTTTATGCATAGAACACTGAGACATTAGAAAATTTCCCTTATCTCTCAAACCATCCAAAAAGTTGTTCTGTCTGCAGACTACATTCATACTTATGGAAGGATTGCACTGAAGCTCAGTGCACAGCTCAACACAGCGTAGTCTTTGGCTGTGCATAGCACCCCAAAAATAACCTGGCCAGTGTACATTGTTTATGGATTCCAGCCGGTTTTTTCGCTGAAGTTTCACATTGCTGATGATTGCACGTTAAACGTTGACAACACGAACGATGAAACCCAGGGTTACCAACGCCGATAACCTCACGTTCAACCGCTTCACTGAACGCGACCATGACAGAACTCGCTTCCCCATCAAGTAATTTCCACTCAGAAGCAAAATGCAAGGCTTTTGCCCACGTAATATCGGTAAAAGGCTTGATGTAGTCGTTGTTTACATTTTGGAAATGTATTGCAGACGCACACGCGGCTTCTCCGCAGTAAATCTGACCTAATTTCGGATTGGCCAAAATTATGAAAATGTGTCACGGAGTGTAACTCCTGTATAGTTTTGCATCGAATCCTTGCCATACAAATCCGCACTTTTAAAAGTTATTTTTCACTGTTTTCAAAATTTGATCAAAGTGGGAACTTTGTTGTTTTCAATCCCCAATACCATGTACTATCATAATATAATATGGGAACATCGTCCATATTTTGGACGAGCGGACTTGAACGATCCGATGCCACGCCCTGCGGTCTAAGAATTCAGCTGGTCTGTACAAGACGAAAGTCAGTTTCTGTGATAAGGAACACAGTTTTTGCTGAACAATACTCACGCAAGCGTAGCAGATGTCGTGTCGATCACAGGCAGTTTTGAGAATAAACTTGAATGTGTGGTGGAGGGATCGAGGGACTTCACAACCATTGGCGCCCAGCAAGTTCATCTAATGAAAATACATACATATTTTTAAATTTCTGGAATGCTTATTCAGGTTTGTCGTACTCGGTCCAACAAACATAGAAGGAGCGAAAATTCCTGGCGATTATGTAGACGTTTGTCTCTGTTGTCTGTGATGAACGTAAACCTGAATGTTTATTTCTCATCGACATAATTACAGTTTCAAGTTTATGACTTCAGTTTGTACACCGGTCCCTGTGTTCCTGCCCGGAAGTGTGATTAACTGCATTAGAGACACCCACTCCTCTCTCTTTCTCTCTTTCTCAGCAAGGGTGTCTGCTGCAGCTCTGACATTTCTTTATATTTTAGAAACACTAAATGTCGTGCAGTTTGACGACTAGTTTTGATCGCATGGTTGCGCATTTGCTATGAATCACCCCATTCCCCACCCCCCACCTCCGTGTCCCCGGCAAAAGCGCTCTTGCTTGTCTTCCAGCCTGTCAGGCCATTATGAAACTTCCATGCCCAGACGTTTTGCGTTACAGTGGTGCGTGGACCGAGAGTCTGAAGAGCTTGAGTACTGTACACTCTAAAGGTGCTACGCATTCCAACAACGTAATTTACGCTTGATTAGAAAAAAAGCAAACAACTTTACAAACAAACAAACCATTAGGACAACGAAGCAATGAAAGCAATGCCACTCAGAGGAGAAGACAATACTCCCTGTCCATGTTCATGTGATTTTTCATTTCTGGTCTGACGTGAAGACTCACATGAATATTCCTATCAGTGTAATTGAGGCGATTGTTGTCTCCCATTGTGCTTCGTCCTCACAAGGAACGAGAAAGCGCACGTACTCCTCTCCACTTCTTGCAGTGTCCGCCGGTTCCATTTTGGTCAGCTTGTTAACATCAACTTGTGGACATGTTGGTCAGCTTGTTAACATCAACTTGTGGACATGTTGGTCAGCTTGTTAACATCAACTTGTGGACATGTTGGTCAGCTTGTTAACATCAACTTGTGGACATGGTGGAAGGGAAGGGAAATTCATGCAAATACTTTTTTGTTTTTTGCTTCGGCACGTCGTAGACAGTGAACCAATGCTACTGCAGTCATACTGAGTGGTAGGTGCATCGTAGATGTACACCAAGCATCATTCACGCACAGACAGAATTACGCGCATGGACAGATTTACGACACAGGGTTGGAGCCAGTATAACAGTGCCGTGGTTCTATCCCCGGGAAGGTAAAAATCTTGGTTTATTTAGATATCTTAACATCAATTTACTCTTTGCAAAAAAGGATAAAAGCGACTCTTCGTATTTTGGGCTTCAGCGACGGATAGTATGTTGTGCTGGTCCGATGTGTTATTTAGTTATTGTAACCGCATACGTATCACAATGACACAGCGATTTGTTTTTCAATACTGATTCATACATGGAGAAACTCACCTTAAATAACCATCGATTTTGCTTGAAGCGCTGATTATCCATACCACGTCAATATATCATACTTTATACTGTTGAAAGGAAAATATGCCTTTTAAGGATAGAAAAAAAGAAGAAGAAAGAATGGCATTATATGGTGGGCTAGATTGTTCATTACGTATTTCATGTATTTGTGGCTGCAATGATATCATCATTACGAAGAGAAGATATGACAGATGACCCAAGCCATCAAGTCAATTTGAAAGTATTTAAAACTATTGAGTCTGTAGAACTGACAAGTCTATCAATACAGAATGTCAACGCTTTGAAGTGTTGACAACTTTACACATGAAAACATCCTACAGATTAGAAAGGATTAACATTTCTGGCCTCTCAATTACGCAGCTAGAGTTCTGTATCCTCGAGGAAACATACTTCTTGGTCTGGAAACGCAGCAGAAACGAAGAGAAGCATTTCCGCGTGTAAAGTACGCTCATGACAAAAAATCTGACCACTTCACGCCTGACAGAACAACACGCCGTCAAGGAGGAGCGCTGGCCATTCGTAACGATGGGTATGATAAAACTATATGTTCCGACATTAGTTGTCACTGTGAACGCTAGCGAAGCCCAACGTTTTTCGCCGACTTGAAACTGTCCACGCAGTCGCTCGCCGTGAGCGCTCATCCAGGATCATTTTTTAAATATTAATTATCGACTCGAATCGCTTTCATCTGCGCAGCGCGCCTCTGGACTGGCAGTGTGCTCACGACACGCATGCGAAACCCGAGAGCGTTCATCGTCTGTGGTGACAAATGCGTCATACACCCACGACAGGGCGAGAGCTGCTCAGTCATGCATGCGCTGCGCCCCGTGGTGGCTGCACGCACTCAGATACTGCAGCCGGATGTGTCTGTCAGCTTGATCTCTGGTAGCGTTTTGAGCAAAAAAGTTTTCGCGGATTTGTTTTTGAAATAACAGAAACAAACAATCGATTAATCGACTGAATAAAACGAACGAACAAACAAACATACACAGGAAAGCAAATACACTAGGCCTAACATACAAATGCAGGCACTCTAACAAACGAACGAAAGAGCGAATGAAAATCAAGTATACGAATGAACAGAGAATAAAACAAGAACGACAACAAATCATTCAACTAAACAAAAGTGCCTTTGATCGCTTTAGTATAAAATGTCTCACAACTGTTCACGTATTCCTGCTCATCCAACATAATTATTACCACTATGTTGCCAAGACTTCATTAGCCTGAATGCGGTTAGATTTACAGTTGGTTTTCCGGTGCAGCTAGATAAAGGAACCAAGAATAAATTACAAGTGAGTTGGTGGAAAAGTAGGATATTGATTTTCCCTCCAGGTTTACTGGAGGTCCTACAGACTTTATCCCTCCAGGTTTACTGGAGGTCCTACATGCTTTATCTGTCTGTGTGTCTGTCTGTCTGTGTGTGTGTCTGTCTGTCCCGACTCCATGGCTTATATCTCAAAAACTACTGGACGGATTTCCTTGAGATTTTGCACACTAACTGGAAGTTAGGTCCGATTGAATGTGTCAAATTTTCAGAATCGAGGCTTGAAGAGAAAGTGGTTTTTTAAGGTCGTATTCTCGAAATTACCGGTCGAAAAATTATTGAAATGACATTTGACGGCAAAGCCAAATTTGACGTCATTAATAGCATGACGTCATTTGCATGTACGATATGAAATTCAGTCCCACTTAGAAGCTGATATATATCTCAAAAACTGCCTCACTCAAAGGTCAATTGACGGAATAGCGGACGGAAATGCTTAGTCGAATCGAAATCGAGTCAAACAGAGTTATCTTTTCCGTTTCCGCGTGTCTTTCGACGCTAGCAAGAGTAGAAATCTGCAACATTCGGCGGCTTGCAATTTCCTCTCTCTCTCTCTCTCTCTCTCTCTCTCTCTCTCTCTCTCTCTGTCTCTCTCTCTCTCTCTGTCTCTCTCTCTCTCTCTGTCTCTCTCTCTCTCTCTCCCACCCACCCTCTTACTCTCATTCTCTCTTCCCTTCCTCCCCTTTTCCCAGCTTCCCTCCCCCCCCTCTCTCTCTCACTCTCTCTCTGTCTCTCTGTCTCTCTCTCTGTCTCTCTCTCTCTCTCTCTCTCTCTCTCTCTCTCTCTCTCTCTCTCTCCCACCCACCATCTTACTCTCATTCTCTCTTCCCTTCCTCCCCTTTTCCCAGCTCCCCTCCCCCCCTCTCTCTCTCACTCTCTCTGTCTCTCTCTCTGTCTCTGTCTCTCTCTCTCTCTCTCTCTCTCTTTCTCTTACCACATTTGAATATTTTGCCTCAAGGGCTGAATGTAAGTAAGAAAGGCAATACTGCCTAATTCACTACCCTTGTAAAATAAAGTTCGTTCGTTCGTTCTGTCTGTCCTGACTTAAGCGCAACAACTTGGTACTGGTAGTCTGTTGGCTTGGCCAAATGGCAGTGAATCGATAATAAACTTGGCAGAAATAGACCTTAAGTATCCTAAAATGTACAAGACCACTCAAATTTCATGAACTATCATGCATTTTTATACAATTTACAGTGCAAAATATGAAGCGAGGGAGTTTACAGAAAAGAACGTTATAATTCCTTTACAAACACGTAGTAACGTCAGTTGCCAAATGAATGGCTTAGATGGTAAAGCGCTGGACAATTGTAACGTTAGGTCATGCGTGAACGGATTCGAATCCGCGCTGAAACTTTTTTCGAACCCGACCTGTTTTTTTTTTGTTTGTGCGTGTGTTTCCCCCCCCCCCCCCCCCCCCCTCCCCCTCTTTTCTCGAGAGATTGCGGGTTTGAACCCAATTTTTGTGTGTGCCAAAACCTGGAGGTTCAGCGCCAGTGGTTTTTATTTTGTGTGCAAACAATAGTCGAAACATGATATTTCCATAGTCTTCGTCTGCTACAAAGCAGGTGAGTCAAAATGTAATGGACATTTTCCCATTATATTTCTAAACTATAAACACGATGTTTGTTAATCTCCACCGAAAGGTAACGACTGATACCGCTGTGTTTCTCCACGACAGTGCCACACCTGTAGTTCTAACCGGACACGGCTTGACGGAACCTTGCGGATTAATGACACCTTTTCTGTTTGTCGCCTCTGGAACGCCAGATGCAGGGAACACCTCGCATTATCAACCAGTGTTCTCTATAAAACGAGCGAAACATGGTCGATCATGGATACATCTCTGCTCGACACACGCTGCGTTGACAATTTTCAGTCATGTTTGGGGGGGGGGTCCGTCTGCTCCCCCCCCCCCCCCCGAACCCCGGCCTATGAGCATTGTGGGCTCTTTTTGCACTCAGGCGCGCAGTCCAGTGGTCAAGGCATCTCGCCTGCCGCTTGATGGGTTGCCTTTCAGGTGAGATGTCTCTGCTCTCCCCCTCTGACACCACGAGGTGCTCCGCGACCCCCCCCCCCCCCCGCACCCCCCCCCCTTGGTATCGAGAGTTCCGTTCCCGTACCCCGGGCGATGAGTGATGGGTTTTATCTCTCTGGTTCCTACCCGCCCCCCCCCCCCCCCCCTTTCCCCCTCTCTCTGGTGGTTTCCTGGGGCCTACTTGGACCCTGGGACTGTGTCGCTTTTGTTTGCTTGTCATGTGTGGTTCTGAGGAGTACCTTTGGCCCCCTCCCCCCCTGTGTTTTCCCTCTTAGCTCTGGTTCTAGTAACCCTGACTGGGCTGTCCTTATCAATGCATCAGTGCTCTTGGGCAACTCTCCTACCTCTCTCACACCGCACGTTTATAGCATTAGGTTGCTTGCTGATATTACGATGGTGTTGCTTTATCCTCTGGGCATGTAACCTTTATTATACCTTAAGCACACACAGCCCTGCTCTCCTCACCCACCCCCTACCATACCACGACAACGGTCAGAATCTGTTGGCGCAACTGACCAATGAAAAGAGAGCTTACAAAAAGATGCCCGGCAAGTACCAAGCTACTTCGGTGCTCTAGCTACAGTAGTAAAAGTATATATATAAAATAGTAAAATATAGGAAAATATAGGACCGATTTAGAAATCTGGTATTCTGGTAATGCTGATCGGGTTTAACCGATAGCGCTCAGCCTAGGCCGCACCCGCCACAACGCCTGGCTGACTTAGCCTGTCCGGGGAGTTTCACCTAAACCCGGACGCGTTACTTTCTGTCACGTTTGCGTCCAACATCAGCCTCGGGCCTTGGAGTTAAGGCGTAGGGACCACCTGTTGAGAGTCAAAAGTTTGATGGAGTTAGAATATAAAGCTTCACCCGTTATTGATAAAAACTACGGCTACGGAACCTGCCAACATATTCTGACCATTTTCACCCTCACCATGCTGCCGTCTGCCATTGCTCTGTTTAAGTGCCACCCACACGGAGAGCTTCGGCGGGGGTGCGAGAGGCCACCAGGCGAACCCAGAGACGCCCACGGAATTCAGCGGTTTCCCCCAAGCTGGCCCCCTCCACACGCTCTACTCTCCAGCCTGAAGAGCGTCTGGGGGCCGCGGTGGCTGATGGGATTCCTCCCAACCACAACGCTTCTGCAGGGGTCCGAGAGGCCACCATTCGACCAAGGAAACGTCCGAAGATCGCAGCTGCTCCCTCTGAGCTGGCCCCACCTACACCCGCGACTCTTCAGCCTGCCTCCCCTCCCCCCCCTGGACGAACGTCAGATGGCTGCCGTGGCCGACTGGGTGTTAGCGCGGATTTTGCCCGCCATCCACACAGCCCTTCGTGGAGCATCTCCTTTGCCACCTGCTCCGCTATCCTGGGTGAGCAACCCCAAATTCCGGCCCCGGACCTCTCCCTTCACTTCCAGATCGTCTTCTTCCTGTTTCAGAAGGGTGGGAACTGGCGATATTATGATGAACGCTTTCGACAACTGCTGGAGAGCAAGCAAGCTTCTTGGGGGCTTTTAGGACTGAACTGTACACATCAAGGATCATTCTAGTCTCATTTTAGTCACTATTCCATTTAGGAAAACAGAATCTTTTGAGCATTTTACAGCTGCACAACATGTTATGCATACAGTACCAGGTGGTTATTGATATGGTAACCTGGCAGTACCAAAAGAGGAACTGGTCTTGTGAATCGTACGTTTTGAATAAAAACTTTCTTTAATTCTCTTCCCTGTGTTTATTTCAAAATGTCAGAAAACCATGCATATATGTGTAGCACCATTGCCACGCAATACCATGAAGCAGTTTGCATGTTTAGAGACGACAGACCTATGATACACATCTGTTTTTCCTTAAGTGGTACTAAACCAGTAACTCTCCCCTATCATTCACGCACAGACAGAATTACGCGCATGGACAGATTTACGACACAGGGTTGCAGCCAGTATAACAGTGTCGTGGTTCTATCCCCGGGACGGTAAAAATCTTGGTTTATTTAGATATCTTAACATCAACTTACTCTTTGCAAAAAAAGGATAAAAGCGACTCGTCGTATTTTGGGCTTCCGCGACGGATGGTATGAACTGTTGCATTGTTGTGCTGGTCAGAGGTGTTATTTTGTTATTGTTACAGCATACGTATCACAATGACACAGCGAATTTTTTCAATACTGATTCATACATGGAGAAACTCACCTTAAATAACCATCGATTTTGCTTGAAGCGCTGATTATCCATACCACGTCAATATATCATACTTTATACTGTTGAAAGGAAAATATGCCTGTTATGGATAGAAGAAAGAAAGAAAGGCATTATATGGTGGGCTAGATTGTTCATTACGTATTTCATGTATTTGTGGCTGCAATGATATCATCATTACGAAAAGAGGATCTGACAGATGACCCAAGCCATCAAGTCAATTTAAAAGTATTTAAAACTATTGAGTCTGTACAACTGACAAGTCTATCAATACAGATGTCAAAAACAAGGGACTGCCACGGCACTAGAATAAAAGTCTAAAACACGGTGAGGTTTTGATGGCCGCGTATAATACAAAACAAATACAAAACATTAGAAGGTAAAACAACGCAAATTTTCGGCTAAAAAGCCTTCATCAGGCGCATAAATAAAATTTACTGGAGGGCGAACAAAAGTAGAATCCTACTTAGAATTCTACTTTTGTCCGCCCTCTAGTAAGTTTTATTTGTGCGCCTGATGAAGGCTTTTTAGCCGAAAATTTTCGTTGTTTTACCTTCTAATGTTTTGTATTTAATTTGTATTATACGCGGCCATCAAAACCTCACCGTGTTTTAGACTATCAATACAGAATGTCAACGCTTTGAAGAGTTGACAACTTTACACATGAAAACATCATACAGATTAGAAAGGATTAGCATTTCTGGCCTCTCCATTACGCAGCTAAAGTTCTGTATCCTCGAGGAAACATACTTCTTGGTCTGGAAACGCAGCAGAAACGAAGAGAAGCATTTCCGCGTGTAAAGTACGCGCATGACAAAAAATCTGACCACTTCACGCCTGACAGAACAACACGCCGTCAAGGAGGAGCGCTGGCCATTCGTAACGATGGGTATGATAAAACTATAAGTTCCGACATTAGTTGTCACTGTGAACGCTAGCAAAGCCCAACGTTTTTCGCCGACTTGAAACTGTCCACGCAGTCGCTCGCCGTGAGCGCTCATCCAGGATCATTTTTTAAATATTAATTATCGACTCGAATCGCTTTCATCTGCGCAGCGCGCCTCTGGACTGGCAGTGTGCTCACGACACGCATGCGAAACCCGAGAGCGTTCCTCGTCTGTGGTGACAAGTGCGTCATACACCCACGACAGGGCGAGAGCTGCTCAGTCACGCATGCGCTGCGCCCCGTGGTGGCTTGTAGCGTGGAAAATAGTAACCCGTGGAAAACAGTAACCGGAAGTAATCGCAGAGTTATCTGCGAGGGACGTGCTGAGAATTCAACTCTAAAAAGAGACGGCACCCGCCACTCCGCCTGACTGACTTGGCACGCCCGGGGAGTTATGCTAAGATCCGGCCGCGTAAATATATCTGCGTTTTGTGACAAACGTCTTTCTCGGCGGTACTGTACTCCATGCACCTTAACGGTGCGCGTGATTCGGGTGTAATCTTAAGCTAAACGACGTTTATTGGCTCTGCTGAAATGGTCGAAGTCGGAAACATTCGGAACGTCGTTTAGCTTAAGATTACACCCGAATCACGCGCACCGTTAAGGTGCATGGAGTACAGTACCGCCGAGCAAGACGTTTGTCACAAAACGCAGATATATTAACGCGGCCGGATCTTAGCATAACTCCCCGGGCGTGCCAAGTCAGTCAACGGTCGCGTTTTATAAAACCAGACTACAAACAGACTACAGGGAGGTGACTCCCATATTATTCCCGGCAGGGGAGACGGCTTTACACGGGGAAAAACTTTTTTGAACGCTACATCATGTGTTAAACTACACAAATGAACCAAAACCTCGTAAAGCAACTAATGCGTCGTTTGTCGGAATATATTCCATGCGAAGAACAGGTGCAGGAGCGGTAAATTGCGTAAAGCACGTCTCTCGCAGATAACTCTGCGATGACTTCCGGTTACTGTTTTCCACGGGTTACTATTTTCCACGCTACATGGCTGCACGCACTCAGATACTGCAGCCGGATGTGTCTGTCAGCTTGATCTCTGGTAGCGTTTTGAGCAAATAAGTTTTCGCGGATTTGTTTTTGAAATAACAGAAACAAAC
>JAWQFJ010018269.1:0-5000 GCA_034096865.1 Theodoxus fluviatilis
TACATTTAAACAAAGACTGATAGAAGGTTTTGAACGAGAGTGGTGTGAGAAAATGATCAGCAATCGATACAACATTTACCGAACTATAAAACCCGGTATATGCATGGAACCATATTTGCATTTCATAGACAGACAAATTTTCCGAGATGCCCTCACGAAATTTAGATTAGGGATTAGTGAAATAAATGCTCACAAGTACAGATATGCTGCAGATGTGGATCTTACGTGCCCGGTTTGCACTGAAGAGGAGGAGGATGATATTCACCTGTTACTTCAATGCCCTGTATATGAGGACCTAAGAAGTAGATACCTGAAACTTGATCAAGTTAGACGAAACGAGGATACCTTTGTCCGGTTGTTGAGCTCCACTGAAGAACAAATAATCAGAAAGGTTGCTTTGTACATCTTCTTAGCTCTAAAACGTCGTGATATAGCGACACGACACACCATTCCTGACTAGAAATTGTTACATTACCCCTTTGCAATGGGCTGGAGGCCTAGCAAATAAACTATTCGTTCGTTCGTTCTCACTCAAAGAAAGCAGGATGCGAAGTGCACATCCTCCCCAGCCATAGCAATTAAAAGGCAAGAACTGGACGTAAGTAACGCATGGAAAAGTGGGAGACGACGCTCTGTCCAAGCATTCGGGTGTTTTTTGCACGAGTTTTCGGAGCTACGACCCCTCCATCAGTCGAGAGTAAAGGTGAAAGGTAAAGGTATTGTTTTATATAAGACTTTTTAACCCTCGTCTGGGTCTCAAAGTGCCTCACACTTCACCTCCGCAAGCTTGTGAAACTGTGAGTGAACACCGTTCGACATAACGCCACAGTCGACCTTTCACTTTGTTCACACACACACACACACACACACACACACACACACACACACACACACACACACACACACACACCACCCTCCCAGTGGCGCGGTGAGATTTGAACTGCCTGCAGCAGAGTTGCACAACCAGGTCCCCAAAGTGTCATGGCCCCGATGAGAGATCCCGAGGTGTCACTGAGAGGTAAATGAATCGATGAGGCGTTTTAGAACACATCAGGCGGACTGACTACCTTCTCTTCATTAGATTTTGTCCAGCTTTCCCGTGCACAAAACTAACTGCACTGACCTCCATGTAAACCACTTCTATTTGGAAGCGAACTCTTGTTCGAATGTCGAAGCCAAGTTTAGTCACGAAACTAATGCCGAAGTAAAGATTAAAGTTAAAATGTATTGTTTTATACAGCAGCTTTTCCCGCATATTCCGGTCTCAAGCCACTTTACAAGTTATTCCCCTGTCATCGTGCCAGTACTTGCGTACATGTACACGACGGAAAGCGATAAGCTACGTCAGTGCGACGGGCGCGCTGTCTGTTCCCGTGTAACGCAGGCCTCTCCGTCAGGCCTCCAGACGTCAGGCCTCCAGACGTCAGGCCTCCAGACGTCAGGCCTCCAGACGTCAGGCCTCTCCGTCAGGCCTCCAGACGTCAGGCCTCCAGACGTCAGGCTTCTCCGTCAGGCCTCCAGACGTCAGGCCTCTCCGTCAGGCCTCCAGACGTCAGGCCTCCAGACGTCAGGCCTCCAGACGTCAGGCCTCCAGATGTCAGGCTTCTCCGTCAGGCCTCCAGACGTCAGGCCTCTCCGTCAGGCCTCCAGACGTCAGGTCTCTCCGTCAGGCCTCCAGATGTCAGGCCTCCAGACGTCAGGCCTCCAGACGTCAGGCCTCCAGACGTCAGGCTTCTCCGTCAGGCCTCCAGACGTCAGGCTTCTCCGTCAGGCCTCCAGACGTCAGGCTTCTCCGTCAGGCCTCAAGAACGTCAGGCTTCTCCGTCAGGCCTCCAGACGTCAGGCCTCCAGACATTAGGCCTCCAGACGTCAGGCCTCCAGGCATCAGGCCTCCAGACGTCAGGCCTCCAGACGTCAGGCCTCCAGACGTCAGGCCTCCAGACGTCAGGCCTCCAGACACTCTCTCATCGGCTGAAGAGCTCTGGTGTTCCACTGTTGGATTGTTAGTTAATGTTAGATGGAGTTTTACAGCCTGTCAGCCTTTGTAGCCTATGTAGGGCCATTGAGCACGAAAACCACAAGAATGGTTTAGAGTAAGCGCGAATCAAGTCATGAGGTCCCAAGTCATTCGCCTCTTACGAAATGCTTAGGGAGACGCGGTGGGTCTCTTCTGCCCCCAACCCACAGGGGGTCGAGTGTTGGGTCTGGCTTGCTAAAGGTTGAGGAAGTGGTTTTATATAGCAAATTATCACTCGTGTGGGTGGGCAGAGACGATGAGAGGTCAGCCTCTGGCCTGAGGATGCCACTCCTGGGTCAGCGCTGCGTCAACACCGCTGCAGCTGACAGCAAGTGGCAGCGGGCGACTGCATCAACCTATAGAGATGATGATGATGATGATGATGATGATGATGATGATGATGATGATGATGATGATGATGATGATGATGATGATGATGATGATGATGATGATGATGATGATGATAATGACGATGATGACGACGACGACGATGATGATGATGATGATGACGACGACGACGGCGACGATGTTGGTGGTGATCATAATCATGATGACAGCGACGACGATGACGTCGTTGGTGGTGACGTCGATGGTGGTGATGTCGATGGTGGTGACGATGATGGTGGTAGTGGTAGTGGTGGTGGTGGTGGTGGTGAAGGAGGAGGAGGAGGAGGAGGAGGAGGAGGAGGAGGAGGAGGAGGAGGAGGAGGAGGAGGAGGAGGAGGAGGAGGAGGAGGAGGAGGAGGAGGAGGAGGAGGAGGAGGAGGAGGAGGAGGAGGAGCAGGAGGAGGAGGAGGAGCAGGAGGAGTTCGAGGAGGAGAAGGAGGAGCAGGAGGACGACGACGAGGAAGATCATGATGAATACTTTACAGCCTGTTGGCCCGTTGTATTCTACGTAAGGCCACTGATCACAGAAATCAATAGAGCCGACTGGAGTAAGAGCATTTCAAGTCTCGAGTTCTCTCGTCATTCGCCTCTCGCGAATCGCTTACGGAGGCGCGGTGGGTCTATTCTTGCCCCCAGCACTGCACGGGGGGCAGTGGGCCAGCGCACTCCCAGAGCCGCTTTCCAGCCAAGCCTGCACGCGCCTTGCGGCCCGCCGTGTGTCAAGCAGCAGCAGTAACGCGGAGCAACAGCTGCGCGGAGAACAAAACCTGGAATGTTTATGTGAAAACAGGAGCATCAATCGAGCCAGCAGACCCGGGGTAGAAAAACACAATCAATCAAGGCGCTGCGGACCGGAATTACCGTGTGCCATAAAAGAAAGCCAGGCGAATTACGGGTGAGAAGAGTCCATGAATCACGATAGTTTTAACGACCGTGAAACCTCATCCTTTCGTGGGAAGTCAGTTGAGAGGCATGTTTTCAAGACCAATGGATAGGCAATCCAATTCGATCCAAAGGGTTTTTCCGCGATTATTTTTGTGACGGCTGCAATCATACAGGAGACAGGACGAAAAGTGGGACCAAAACCAAAACAAAACAGCAGCTAAACAGTGTCCGGGTTTGGAAACGAATGTATTACAAGAGCGGCCGGACCTGATTGGACGTTACGTAAGATTACAGCCATCACTTCTATTTTTAGAGACCGGAAATGCCTTTTGGGTTGCTTTGGGTTGCTTTGGGTTGCCTATCCATAGTGCTGCGAAACCCGCCTCATGACTGCGTTAGATATGTCTACAGTACCCCAGGCAGGCCGCGAAAGGGAGGGACTGCGAGGGGTTAATGAGGAAAGCAGGCGGGAAGGCGCCCCCGATACCTGCTGCTGCAATCAGTGCCCTGATAAAGGACAAGTCTGCCGCGCCCGAAACGTGCTACAGATCCAAGGCGAACTTTTTCTTCTCGTTCCTTTTTTTTACCCCTGGGCACACGCTCCGGCTCAGTTCAGTATGACCCAGCTCTTGCAGAGTGTTTTTGGTAAATCCCTTTTCAACCTCGGCTACGATATTGACTTTGCACATCGCCCCCCCTCCCCAACCTCCCCCCATCGTCTCTACCCTTCCACTCGCGCTCTCCCCCATTCAACAACCTTTCACTCCGACCGACCTCCCCTCTCTCAGTAGTCCCCAGTTTTGTCTTTATCCCCCTGCTTCTTCTTCAGTCGCCTCTTCCTTTGCCGTCCCCTTCCTCCCTTCTCCACCTGTCCCTAACTTCCCATCTTCCCTTCAGCACCCCAAACCTCCTCTCCCGTCAAAATTTCACTTCCCAACCTACCCCCCTCTCCTCCCCCTCAACAGTCATCTCCTGCAGCCTCCCTCCTTCCCTTCTTCTGCTGCTACCTCGAATTGCACCCACCCCTCTCCCTAAACTCTCTCTCCACCCACCCTTTCACCACCACCACCCCCCATCCCATCTTCCCACTCGCTCCTAAACGATCTTTCTCTTTCGTACGGTAGTCTACTCTGTCTCTCATTTTATGACTATTTGGGGGTTGTTGGTCTTTAATCTTGTATACATCCATTAGCTTCCGATTTTCCTTTCACCAATTACCCGTCCTTATTCTTTCATATCAAATCTCAATTACTGCTTCCCCTCGTTTAACATACTCCCTACCCCCACCCCAACCCCCAAACCTACATCCACCCAGCGCTTTTCCGCCTCTTTCTTCCTAGGACGTCTTTCCTCCCTTCATCTGCTGCTGAAATCAGGAGTTTCTGCCTGCTGTATCATAATAAAATTTCCGTGATAAACTACTGTTCCCTTCCACACACCCTGACAACAGTACGTTTGGGAGACGAAGAGAGAGAGAGAGAGAGAGAGACATAGAGAGAGACGTAGAGACAGAGAGAGACACAGAGAGAGAGAGAGAGAGAGAGAGAGAGAGAGAGAGAGAGAGAGAGAGCAACTCTGTGTTTGTTATGTGTGTGTGCGCGCGCGCGCGTCTGTGTGTGTGTCCAACCGTATATCCTCTTTGACGTCCGTCTGTGTTTCTGTTTGTTTCTATCATCTGTCCGTCCATCTGTTCATTTGCTTGGCCCCCAGC
>JAWQFJ010018270.1:30000-35000 GCA_034096865.1 Theodoxus fluviatilis
CAGGCAGGCAGGCAGTGGGAGGGAGAACATGAGCGGACGCGTGTGTATTTATGTGCATGAGTATGTGATGTGCGTGTGCGTGTACGAACACCAGTGTACATGCATACGTGTGTATGTGCATGTACGTGTACATGTTTGTATGCGCTCGACCGCACATGTACATTTTGTTTTCATTCATTCTTGTCTGCGTGTGTATTTGCGTGTGCAGACGAAGTTGTATTGAAGGAATCATGTAAAGAAAAAAGAAGATAAATAAGAAATCCAGAACTACGTTCACATAATTTTGATGCAACACACTCAAAGTTAGAACAACGCAAAGCAAATGTTGCTCTTGAGCTCTAGCATTTATATGTCAGGGCTCTTGTCCAGGATGCCCCTGTGGGTTGGGTTAAGAAACGACCCAACACATCTCCCTTCTCAGTCCCACCACATCTCCCTTCTCAGTCCCACCACATCTCCATTCTCAGTCCCACCACATCTCCCTTCTCTCTCAGTCCCACCACATCTCCCTTCTCTCTCAGTCCCACCACATCTCCCTTCTCAGTCCCACCACATCTCCCTTCTCTCTCAGTCCCACCACATCTCCATTCTCAGTCCCACCACATCTCCCTTCTCAGTCCCACCACATCTCCCTTCTCAGTCCCACCACATCTCCCTTCTCAGTCCCACCACATATCCATTCTCAGTCCCACCACATCTCCCTGCTCAGTCCCACCACATCTCCCTTCTCAGTCCCACCACATCTCCCTTCTCAGTCCCACCACATCTCCATTCTCAGTCCCACCACATCTCCATTCTCAGTCCCACCACATCTCCATTCTCAGTCCCACCACATCTCCATTCTCAGTCCCACCACATCTCCATTCTCAGTCCCACCACATCTCCATTCTCAGTCCCACCACATCTCCCTTCTCTCTCAGTCCCACCACATCTCCATTCTCAGTCCCACCACATCTCCCTTCTCAGTCCCACCACATCTCCCTTCTCAGTCCCACCACATCTCCCTTCTCAGTCCCACCACATCTCCCTTCTCAGTCCCACCACATCTCCCTTCTCTCTCAGTCCCACCACATCTCCATTCTCAGTCCCACCACATCTCCATTCTCAGTCCCACCACATCTCCATTCTCAGTCCCACCACATCTCCATTCTCAGTCCCACAACATCTCCCTTCTCTCTCAGTCCCACCACATCTCCATTCTCTCTGTCCCACCACATCTCTCTTCTCTCTCAGTCCCACCACATCTCCCTTCTCAGTCCCACGACATCTCCCTTCTCTCTCAGTCCCACCACATCTCCCTACTCAGTCCCACCACATCTCCCTTCTCAGTCCCACCACATCTCCCTTCTCAGTCCCACCACATCTCCCTTCTCAGTCCCACCACATCTCCCTTCTCAGTCCCACCACATCTCCCTTCTCTCTCAGTCCCACCACATCTCCCTACTCAGTCCCACCACATCTCCCTTCTCAGTCCCACCACATCTCCCTTCTCAGTCCCACCACATCTCCCTTCTCAGTCCCACCACATCTCCCTTCTCAGTCCCACCACATCTCCCTTCTCAGTCCCACCACATCTCCCTTCTCAGTCCCACCACATATCCCTTCTCAGTCCCACCACATATCCCTTCTCAGTCCCACCACATCTCCCTTCTCAGTCCCACCACATCTCCCTTCTCAGTCCCACCACATCTCCCTTCTCAGTCCCACCACATCTCCCTTCTCAGTCCATGGAGGCAAATAACTAGGGGAATCGTGGCTTGACTTGCTCTTATTCTAAGCATCTCTTATAAGTCATCGTGATCAACGGCTTTACATAGCCAAAAAGGCTGATAGGCGTAAAGATCCGTGCATCCATCCATCCATCTATCCATCCATCCATCCATCCATCCATCCAGTCTACTGGTTAGGGTCCTCGCCTGTGGCTCACCAGAGAATATCTTTGAGTCTGCTAGGATTCTAGAGTTGCATCATTGGGCAAGGCGCTAGCAAGCATTGCCTTTTCCCACCCAGGAGTAAAACCGGGTACCCACAAAGGCAGTCATGGCACATTGTAGTGGCAGTTACCATTACGTGCAGTCATGGCACATTGTAGTGGCAGGTACCATTGCGTGCAGCCTCGAAAACAACTTCAGTTTGGCATTCTCCCCAGGAAGAGGAGAGGGTGCTGTTATCTAACTTTCAACACGACTGAATCTACACGTAGATGGTCTCTCTGTGTTCAGAAATGAAATTGATGAAGTGGCCCAGTGAGCAGAGGGTAAAGTGTAAAGTGGCTAGAGCCTCAGATATGGGTAATACGGCGCTATATAGAACAACGTTTTTTTACCTTTGCGTTGTCGCCATCCCATCAGCACTTTCCTTTTCCAACATCAAGCTCAAGCTAATCATGCACGCACTGGGAACGAGTCTCTCTTACTGCACAGATTCACAGGAACCCCATGATCAAAGCAGGCTTTACACAAGCAATCAGTACAGGGAGTTCTGGGACTTATGCTAAGGAGCGCTAGACTCGACTCTCCACTATTTCACACAATCCACATCCTACACCAGGTCGGACTGCACGTGGATAGAGAAATGTCTCAAAAGAAATTATCGTATGCAGTGTGCAAACGTGATTGTGATTTCAGTGGTCCCTGACGATGTTGCTCTCTAGGAGGTGGGTTTAGGCATAAAAAATATTGCATGGCAAACATTACACACCATCCATAGTCTACACATGCTCCCCCTACGGGCTGGGGAAAACAAGTCCCACTGCGTCTCCCTACGCGATTCGTTAAGGGCAAATAACTAGGGAGATCATGACTTGACACTCTCCTGCTCCAACCACCCGTACTGATGTTCGTGGCCAATGGCCATACATAGCCGACGAAGGTTGATAGGCCGTAAAGCTTCTTTCCTTCTTTCCTTCCTTCCTTCCTTCAATCATTCATTCACTCACTCACTCGCTCCCACACCTGCTAAAGGCATTGATTTAATGTAGCGATTTGTCTGTTTCTGGGTTTGAAACCGCTTCCTACAAATAGTTCCAGAGTGAAAATCTCATTTACATTAATCCAATCACAACTGAAAAAACAAAATTTTGGAGGGAATTTTTCCCCATTTGAAGACGGTTTGTCCACTTGTTTGTGTTAGAAAAAAACTCTCTAACAGTTCAGTTATAGTCGACTGAATTTGTTTTAAGGGACACAGTTTCGTAGAAGATTATGGATTATAAAGTAGCAAATAGTTGACTTGATACAGAAACTATGAGAATTGTTATATGTTAAAGTTGCAGGTCTAACACAGGCTTCGATGTGGATGGATGGATGGATGGATGGATAGATGTATGGATGGATGGATGGATTGATGGATGGATGGATGGATGGATGGATGGATGGAAAATTGGATGGATAGATGGGTGGGTGAATGGATGGATGGATGGATGAATGGATGAATGGATGGAAAATTGGATGGATAGATGGGTGGATGGATGGAGGGAGGGAGGGATGGATGGATGGATGGAGGGAGGGAGGGAGGGAGGGAGGGAGGGAGGGAGGGAGGGAGGGAGGGAGGGAGAGAGGGAGGGAGGGAGGGAGGGAGGGAGGGAGGGAGGGAGGGAGGGAGGGAGGGAGGGAGGGAGGGAGGGAGGGAGGGAGGGAGGGAGGGAGGAAGGGAGGAAGGGAGGAAGGGAGAGAAGGAGGGAGGGAGGGGGTGGAGGTTGGATGGAGGGAGAGAGGGAGGGAGGAAGGGAGGGAGGGAGTCATGGATGAATGGGTGGCTGGATGGATGGATGGATGGATGGATGGATGGATGGATGGATGGAGGGAGGGAGGGAGGGAGGGAGGGAGGGATGGATGAACGGGGCTTTAGGACCCATTAGCCATTGTGGACCATGTAAGGCGAAATCACTGCTGACGGTTGGTGTAGGAGCAAGTCAATGCTACATTTCCCTGCTCATTTGCTTTACACGAATCACAGAGGAAGTTGAGGTGAGTCTGACCTAACCCCCGCCCCACAGGGGACCGGGGTGCATGGCCAGTGACTGCTAGTCACACTCCAGGCCACTGACGTCACGGAGGGCAGGGAAGGGCAGCCTTGAAACAGTCCAGGCGGACGCTAGACTGGCTGGCTGGTGGGATTGCCACCACGCGCAGAGGGCGGCTGACCTGAATGGAAACAAAGGAAGGCAGAATGACTTCTCTAGAAGGGAGGGAAAGTGAATACAAGTGTGGTTACATGCCTTTGTCACGAAAAAAACAAGCCGTTCATCCAAACATTGATTTATAAATAGATGTGGAATGAAACTATCGACGTACGTTCTATGTTTGGACGAAATTTGTTGTTGTCATGACACCTCTACATGACGACAGTTGTCCCCAGCCGTGGAGCGACGTAGATCCTATCCAAATTAACATTTTTGATCAGTGACTTGCTCAGCTGTTATTGCCGGCAGACGTTTCAAGAAATGTTATCTTGTCTTGTTATTTAAGAGCTTTCATGGGGTTCCTGTTTTGGCCCCAGTCTTCATGAAAGTTGGATCGGACCAAATGCAAATACCCGATACAGGGCCGGATCAAAGTTTTTTGAGGGGGGGTGCTTAAAATTGTTTTAGGGTCTTCTCATCGAAGTGGCGAAGCCACGAGTGCGTGCCTGCGAAGCAGGCACGCCCCTCTAGGGGGGTCCGGGGGCATGCCCCCCCGGAAAATTTTGAGAAAAATGGTGCAAATCTGTGCAATCTGGCAGTGCGGTCATTTCCAAGAGTTTTTGTTTGGTCACAGATTCTTCCTGTCTCTGCCCGGGTTTGATTTGTCTGTGCGAGTAGCAAAAGGAAGGCATCTTAATTATAGCAGCACCCCCCCCCCCCCTCCCTCCCCAGCTACCTTGGCTGCCAAGTAGAGTGTGCTTATACCAAGTGGAGAGTAGTACAGCATCTGGGCCCAGCATCTTTTAGCCCCCCCCCCCCTCCTTCCCAAGCTTTTTACTAACTATACTGTCTCTGCTACCAAGCAAAGTGTGCCGAT
>JAWQFJ010018270.1:42500-57500 GCA_034096865.1 Theodoxus fluviatilis
ATTCTTTGTTTCTACCAGTGGGTTTGATGTAAAGATAGACCTGATTCTTCATTTCTACCTGTGGGTTTGGGGTAAGAATATAGCTGTTCTAATTCTTTGTTTTCTACCAGTGGGTTTCATGTAAAAATAGACCTGTTCTGGTTTTTCATTTTTACCTCGAGGTTTGGTGTACGAATAGATCCTTCACGTCTTCCTTCTTAATTCATAAATGGCAAATGCTCATGCTCCAAACACATCAATCCATTTAGGCACTCACTGAATTATGAATGGCCTCACAGGGTATGAAATGGCTGATAGACCGTAAAGCTCAAATTCAGCCATCCGTCAAAGTTTCAAATCAGACTCATGGGACTCATGGGCTGGTAGGCGTCATGTCTGGGTTGCATTCGTGATAGAGGAAGCGTACTCTGATGAGGAATGGTTGATAGGCAGCTTCCGAAAGAAAACCCCTTTTTCGGGCCCGTACATATACTCTCACACGTGCGCACGTACATAAGAAAGCACACACACACACACACATAAAACACACACACACACACACACACAATAATACACACACAACACACACACACAACACACACACACACACACAAAACACACACACACACAACACACACACACCACACACACAAAACACACACACATACACACACATACACACACACACATACATACACACACACAGAATAACAGTAGTACTGGGTTGCAGCAAATGATTTCAGCGGCTTGGAATGCTTCTTGAGCAGTTCTATAAGAGCTTCAGTCGAAAACTGTCTCAGGAGACGAAATAATGGCATGATGCATATTGCCATTGTGTTTGAAGTTTCAACGATAGGCTCTGCAACTCTGGGAGTCACAGCAACGCCACTGTCGACATTTTCCGGTGGTTGATAACAGGAATTCAATGCATAAACCGAGGCAATAGCACAAGCCTTGCCTAAACGCTCAAGCTAGCCTAAAACTGAATGGACCCAGACGACATCATAAAGGCTTTTCACTGTAAGGTTGTCTCAGTCTGTGCAATTTAGCAGGCCTTGGAATTTAGTCCAGGCTAAAAGCTTTTGTCTCCTGTCATGCATACATGTAGGTCCCCAGATCTCATGCAGACGCTTTCGTCTAGGCAAGAAATAGCAACTGTTCTCCCTCATTGGCACACTGATGATGGAAGTTGTCTGTTATGTAAATTGCATGGAATTTTCTAGATCGTTTTGGAAGCTTAAAAAATGTACATGTATTTAACTTACTTTCCCCCATCAATCGTATGACGTAGTGTTCACCATCCTTATTCAGAGAGCTGTCTAAGCAACGATGAGTAAACATGAGTTGCATTGTAGTCCACCAAGAGCGAGTGATTTCCATGAATGATTGTCTGTGCCTGAATTGAGATGAGAGAACTGTCACAGACCGCGAAGTGTGGATTCATTTCATGTCAAGTGCCAATAGCGGAGATACAGCCTGTTCAAAAGTCACCACCGGATTTATCTCGACTTACTCTGGTCGCGCCATGAGGTAAACAGTCGTAAAATTTGCTGTGCCCCATTTGGTGGTCTTTAGGCACTACAAAACTAATGGAGCATGAGGTGCGACATGTATGCGACTGCTGCGTGAGCTCATGCACGAATCGATACTCATTGCGGGCATGCTTGCTTGCGTGCTCTTACATCGAGTGGAACATTGATGTGGCAACTGTGCCTTTATCGGACAAGAGAGGCTGGTTGTCAGCGTGATGAATAGAGGGTCACATTAAGGTGTATCGGGGGCGCGTTGCTTAGCTAACCCAGCTGGCAAATATAGGCCGATGTCAACAGGTGTCAAACATTTGACTGTGCCTGTACATCTGCTTTCATCATGTTGACATATGCTGACGCCGGCCTATTCCTCGCAAGATCTTGCAAGGTTCCTACGTCGTAAGTAACGCGCGGCAGGTGTTGTTGTTTTTCTCCTATGACGCAGCGCACCCTGTTTACGTCACTCATCCATGACACTGTTTTTCCTTCAGTGCCTTTGAGGCATTCGAACGAATGAAAGACGAACAATCAAAAGAATGAACGAAAGTAATAACTACTGAAACAACGAGTGAAAGAAATAATGAAAGAATGAACAAACCGAAAGAGAAACAAACCAAAGAATGAACAAACGTGTTTATTGTAGGAGCCTCGATTCCATTTAAACACGAAAATTTCTATGACTACCCAGAACATACGAGAGAGAAGGGCAACCCTTTTGACAGAAAAGACCATGAGAAACGACGATAAAGATTCGACAGAACAAACGTTATTCAAAGCTTTTACCCGTGATCCGTTGAGAGCATGATAAACGTTTCCTTTTCACCTCATCTGCAGACGAGAAAGCAATTCACGCTCCTTTTCAGCTTTTGACGGCTTCTTTTTCATTCTCCACCGGGAAGAAAAGATTTCAAATTTATTCACGGTCAGATAGCACACACACGAAAGAAGTGCGTGGAGATTGCGGGCGACCAAAATTATTACGCAAGACAATTCACCGTTTGATTTGAGTCTTTCTGCACAACACCGTTCGAGCACTACGTTTTTAATCCTCCATTTCAGTCCGGAGATGTAAGTCGCGCGGAGCGGAACGTTTCGTTAATAACAGCCGATTATTTTCGGGTAATAGATCCGGAGCAACACGAAAGTTTGCTGACGATGTCCTCAGTTGACATTTTAAAACACAACGCATCATGGTGATTTTACCATGAATCACTAGTGAAGGAAATACGTTATCGCCACCATCATGACTACCATCGGTAACGATAAACAACACCGCGATGAAACTTTCTTTTACAGAAGTAATGCGACCTCTCACTAAGGCTGAAATGGTCGTTGTCGGCAACATATCCAGACACTGTACCCCAGTTTCAAATCTCGGCATTTCTCGCGAGAACGGACATTTATAAACGTCGTTTAGCTTAAAATTACACCCGAATCACGCGGACGCCGAGCAAGACAAAACGCAGATATATCAACGCGGCCGGATCTTAGCATGACTCCCCGGGCGTGCGAGTCACGTGACTGTAAGGCCGAGATTTCAAAACTGGGGTACAGTGTCCGGAAATCTTGCCGACAACGACTCATTCAGCCTCACTAAGCTGTTGAAGCAGTGCTACAGGATGATTCACTGTCATCACGTTTTCTCCGGTGTTTTGCAAGACTCTGAATTGCCGCGTCTTCACGGGTGGGCGCATTCAGCGTGGCTGAGACTAGTGAATATAGTCTCAGCAACAGGTTGGTCACGTGATAGCCTAAATTCTTCCATAACATGCATACCACCGTTCTGAACAGCCACGCTGAATGCCATATCACATCGTGAGTGTATTCCTCCGCTTGTTGTGATACACTCCATACTGGCAGCCATTTTTCCGTCAGTTCATTTTCTAAACATCGATTTCCCATGAATGTAAAACTTGTGTGCGGTAAAATTCGAATCACAAGAGTGTAATATTGTGAACTCTACTAATTATAAGGACTTTGAATACAACAGCAATATTTATACTTCATTGAGCGAGTTCGGAGGGTCAGAGTCGATCTCTGGTTGTGAATTCTTGTCAGCAAACCGTTAGATGACAACTAAAGACGCTTCAGCGTTTGTGTGAACAGTGATTACACGTACCTTGTCAGCAAACCGTCAGATGTCAATTCAACACTGTCTAGTCTCGCTGGATAAGCAGTGAATCAGAAAATGGCTTTAACTTCAGCTCCAAAGAAAAGAAAAAGAACAGAAATGACACCCAAAGACAAAGTGGACTTGCTTGATCGCTACCGAGAGCTAAATTCTAAAAGTTTGAGGGAGGGTGCTGACATTTTGGGTGTGTCGGCATCATTTCTGTGCCAGACACTGAAAAAAGAAGATGAACTTAGGGCTGATATCGCAGAGGGCTCCAGTCAAGGCCAAAGGAAGCGTCGGCGCTGCGGGAAGGATAAAGAGACAGAAGATGGCTTAAAGCGGTGGTTCGACTCTATCCAAGCGCGCAACACACCTGTAAACGGCCCAATCCTGTGTCAGAAGGCGGAACAGATTGCTTCCCAGCTTGGTCGCTCCGAATTCAAAGCTACAAATGGGTGGTTTAACAGGTGGAAGAAACGCAACGGCTTGGTGAAGCGGGAAGTGCCGGTTAATAAAAACGCCGCTTATTAAAAACACCTTTGTTCGGTCCCAATGTGTTTTTAATAAGCGGCGACTACTGTATATACACAATCGCACGTGCTTAAGGCAGTTTACAACCTTATAGACACGTTCGCGCTAAAAGTAGTTCTCAAATGATTTCCTGAAAATCTCATAGATTAGTTTTATTAGAACACCAAATTTGTGTTTATCTATCGGGATAAATAATTGGAGTGAAATAGAATCGCCTCTTTTTACTCTCAATGGTCTTCTGATCATGTTGAATTTTGATTGGTAGAATCATTGGAATGTGGATTCGAAGTCACGTGACCAACCTGTGTCAGAGATAGTATTACATCTCTGTGTTCAGAATGGGGTGGGCGATGAGATGGAACAGTTAGCGTGAAAAACTGAGCGTGCGACATCCACCTGTCCTTGTCCCATTTCTCCCAGTATCGAGTCAGACAGGGAGTGCTGCAGTAGACCTGGCGCTGTCTCATATCCGTTGTTGTCTCGTTTGCCTCATCGTAGACCGTGTAAAGTCCACACGATTCGCTCCGCCCCCTAGCCATTCCCCACACCCCCACTCCCCTTTCCTTTTCGGCCCTGTCCCCTCACTACTTGTACCCCTGTTGACGGATATTAAGTGTACCTTGTCATTTCTCCCCTCCGTATGTTCTCCGCACCTCCCACCCCCACTCCCTCTTCATTAGTTTTAATCGTGTCTGAAAGTCGTGTTTTATCCCACCCTCCACCCCGTTGCTAAAACCTGAATATCAAATGGTCTTTGCCATCAATTATTGTAGTGGTCCTTATTTCCAAACACTAGCTTCTCCCTAGCTACCCCGCTCCCCCCTCCCTAACGCTCCTCAACACCTCCAGCCCCCCCCCCCCCCCCCCCTCCCCCCAGCCCTCAGGGAAAGTCTTCCAGCCCCAAACAATTTTGCTTCTTTGTCAACCAGCAGAAGTTGCTCATCACGTGCTGAGCTTGCCTCACTTTTCCCGCTTCAGCGGTCGGGATGACGTAATCCTCAAACGGTCTGTCGCGTCACCGGAGAGGAAAGACAAGAAACGCTTTTGGAATCTTGATGGGCAAGGCATGCTGGGATAGAGCTCTGTCGTCTTTACTTTCCCTCTCACCATTCTTGCTGCCCGTCCCCCCCCCCCCCCCCCCCTTCCCTTTCTACTCACTCCCACCACCCATCACCCCCCCCCCCCATCTCTCTCTGTCTCTCTCTCACTCTCTCACTCTCTCTCACTCTCTCTCTCTCTCTCTCTCTCTCTCTCTCTCTCTCTCTCTCTCTCTCTCTCTCTCTCGCTCGCTCGCTCTCTCGCTCTCTCGCTCTCGCTCTCTCTCATTTGTTCTTTTTGTAATTTTATAATTATCTCTGTCACACGTGATCGGCGCCAGTCTGTAATCAATGAAAATAGTGTAGGCCCGGATGTATGTTACTGTTTCTTAGTGGGTTGGGGACAAGACTAGACTCAATGCGTTTCTCCATGCAATTTGTAAAAAGTGAAAAAACACAGGGAACTCATTATTTTATTTGCTGTAACGCTAACATGCTCTAATAATTTTCATGATCAATGACCTTGCATAGACCAAAAAGCTAATATAAAAAGGTCGGAAAACAAGTCATCAAATGATTCACTCATTCATTCATTCGTTCATTCATTCATTCATTCATTCGTCCTTCATTCGTTTATTCATTCATTCTTCATTCATTCATTCATTCTTCATTCATTCATTCATTCATTCATTCAATTATCCATCCATCCTGTTATAATGGTTCTACGCTTTCAGTTTTACTTTAAAGATCATTCGACACGCGGTGAGATGGATGTCCCGTTTTCGAAATCCTGAGCTGTGCACCTGTGACAGAACACCACGAAATGGATCAAAAATCGCACGGGTCATTTGACGAAAACAGCTCCGTAACATCCCTTGGGGCAAGCCAGGTGGCTGGGGTTGAATTTTCTGTCCCTCTTACTTCTGGAATCTCTCTGTTGTCGATAGAATATACAAACCAACATATGATCATGTAAGGGGACTTTTATTAGCCTCACTCCCATAAAGTAAAAAGATAATTAAGGTTCAATTAGCCCAACTAAGGTTTTTCACTCGGTGTGATGGCTTCTACTCATATCTGCGTATCATATATCCCTGCAAAGCCCATATCTCCTCGCTTCCTGTAATGGAATTTTCCATGTTGCGTCGTCTAAGAATAGAAAGCGAATCATTGACGTAAGCAACATTTGAAGTTGACCGTTAGTAGTGCCGCGCTTACGCTTGAGTAGCACTTTTCTCAAATGTTGCGTATCATTGCACTGTTTATTCAGGTAGTTGTAGCTTCCAGAATGTTGAAAATACACACATAATTTTGGTACCATTAGAAAACCCAACCCTCAGCTTTCAATTGATACAGATTACTAAAATAAAGTAAAGACCGACTTATTGTGCTGCTCAGTCACATCGTAAAATGGAGACATTTTTCTTCCCAACGATGTAAAAAGCTTAAAAATTGACAAATTTATTAGCTACTGAAGACTGCTACCCACAAGTATGACATTTTAAGAAAATTATTTTGTTTTATGGTTTAGGCTGTGCGTTCTAGGCAACTGTCACCATGGTGGCAATTTTGAATGTCGGCTGACCAGGAGGACGGCTGCCGATGGTGAGCGCAGAAAAACACGTTGTTGTGCTATAAAGAAATGGATGGAGGTTCCAAAATCTGTCCTGTCTCAATGCTGACATGCTTAACCCCTTTAACTCTGTCTGGCCGATGTCTCGCAATGAGGCTGGATAACGTCCGTGTCACACTGTGGTGGAGGGTTACATTTGCTTTTCAAATGACTTCTTTGTCGACTGTAGTACTTTTCAGCAGTTAGCCAGCCCATTGATATGTCTTTATTTCTGATGAACATTCGATTGATTATTTGATTCAAACTTCCTGGAAAATGAGTTATAGAAAATAAATAATATTCTACAGTTTTTCTAATCTGCTAAAACTTTCTTCGGTGGCGTTTCTTTCTTTTCTTTTCTCCTTTTTAATCCATGCCGCATGCACTTGATTTCAATGAGAAAAGGTGAAGGTGTGGTTTTATATAGCGACTTGTCATCGATGCATGGCGCTCAGACCGCTTTGCACTTTAACCTCCTGATGACTGGGCCGCTTGATCAATCTTTCACGGGCACATGAGGACATGCACAGTGACAGACGTATAAGACGCACACAGTCGGGTACCTGCATCAACCCCACTCCCTCTGGAGGGTTCCAACCCGATGCTGGCCCAAGGCCGCATACCCGGGTTACTCGCACTACAGTGTGCCCTCGATGCCGTCACAGGTACCCGGTTTTACTCCTGGGTGGGGGGGGGGGGGGGGGGGAATGTGCGTTAAGCACCTTGCTCAAACACACAGACACACGAGCACCAGACTCACAGAAACAAACATAAACAACATATACACCCCGCCCACACACACGCGTGCACACACAAACACAAACACACACACAAACACACACACAAACATACACACGCAGATAGAAAAGACCAAAGAAATGCACGGAGAGAGAAAAAATACCGTGATGGAGAAAATCGGAGTGACAGACAGACATACATATAGACAGAGACAGACAGAAAGACAGACAGACAGATGGACGGAAGGACAGGCGGGCGGGCGGGCGGGCGAGCGGGCGGGCGGGCGGGTGGACGGACGGACGGACGGATAGACAGGCGGACGGACGGACGGACAGACGGATACACACACACACACACACACACACACACACACACACACACACACACACACACACACACACACACACACACACACACACACACACACACACAGACAGGCAGGCAGGCAGACATACAAACAGGAGACAGGCAGACAGACAGACAAACAGGAGACAGGCAGGCAGACAGGAGACACACAGATGGATATACAAAAACGGAAAATAACCAGACAGAAGACTGAGAAGTATAAAGGGAGTGGAAAGAAAGAGGAAAAACAAAGGAAACAAAGAGAAAGAAAAAGTTATGCCAGAAACATACTAAGGCAGACACGAACGACACCTTGACAGAGGGTGACAGAAGAAACACGAAACAGAAACTAAACAAAAATTATCATCAGCACGGTTTTTGTACTGATGTAGCTTTTCTTCTCAGAGCAGATGGTCATGCATTCTCAAAACTGCCTGTTGACCTTTTTGTAGCATTTCCATCATTCACAAAACAAGCATAACATTCATTTTCAAGAGATGTATATATATCTATCGTTGTCTTTATTTTTTTATATGCTGTGTTTTCATGGGTTTATGGAGAACAATGTTTGAATGGACGATGAGTATCAAAAGGGTGAACCTTATCTACGATTTATTTTCTTTTGGTTACAATGTTGATTGAGAAGTGTGTATGTCTGTAAGGTCGATTACTTTTACATTTTTTTCTCATTTAAAAACCAACATTTGGCCTCACTTTTCTATTGAAAAAAAAAGCTTTTTCCACAAACAAGAAATCGAAGAGAGGGCTTTTAAAGCAAGCACACAGTGACAGAACAGCCACATGGCCAGTGCAAGTTTCGTCAAGGGAAAGTTTACAAGCCAAATACTGCACACTTTCATCAAATCGTTACGTAACAGCTCTAAGCTGAGTAGGTCACTACTGCTTACTATTTACTCCGCCCACGAGAGAGCGTTGGTTTTAAACTAGACCGTTCCTACGCGACAGTGGGTTTTCCACGCGAGGGTGTTATGGGCGGTGTTACTAATCACATGAGTCACATGACGTCCGCTACAAGCGTGCCAAGCCTTCCACTGCACTACACGGATAATCAGTCTCATATTCGTCTTTGTCTTTTCTCATCACAACTACAAATTGACATAGAACTTAAATCTACCAAACTTCCATCACTTGCTTCACTGTTGCTTTACAAAGAGACGGCTATTTTCCATTCATTGATTGCACTCTCTTCTGCCGCGTCCCACTGTGTGGCTGTGAAGCGGCAGGTCGTAGGCCGTAATCGCTGATTGGCTGAACTAAAACTCCTAACCAATCAGAGCGTTCTGAACTCCAAACGACGTCACGGCAGGTCGGAAACCGCTTGAGAGCTTCATTCACAAGCTGCTTATAGTTGACCCCGCACGCGGACACGTACACACACACACACGACTAGCGCGCGCGAAAGCACCTAACCCGCTAGCTACTCAGAGAGTGCGAGAGCTGGATGCAACTCACGGATAGCATCGGTACAACTGCTTCCCTCAACATTTCCATCATCGCATCGACATTCGGATTGGAAGCCGGCGAAACAGCAACGATGGAGGAGATATCAGCGATAACTGTGGAAGAGTTCCGACGGCTTGCTGTGCTGGATAGCACACTGGTCCTGGATACGAGGCCGTTCATGTCCTACAATGAGGGCCATGTTGCGCAGTCCGTAAACGTTCACTGCCCGCCAATCCTGAAGCGGCGCTCGGGGGGCTTCGTGGCGCTGGAGAACATCGTGCCGTGCCCTGAGAAGCGCGAGAAACTGACCTGTGGTCACTTCAGGACAGTGGTGGCTTACGACCAAGACACAGAAATGCTGGCGTCTGCAGCCAAAGACTCGAATATGTACTCAGTGCTGAAAAGCCTCAAGCAACAGGTCTCTGGTCCGGAAGTCCTTTACGTCACAGGTGAGACGACTCTCGCTCTGCAACGCTCGTCTTTTTCTTGCTTTATTTATTTGTGTGTGCAGATCTGCATTGTATGAGAGACATTTCAACGGATGAAATTTTTTTACCGTGCAGTTCGTTATGTGCTGCTTGCGTAACGTTTATTAATAACGCTTAGATTACTTCTAAACGCCGAGTGTACATGTTGTTGCTTGATGAGTTACTATCTTAGCTCAGCTGGGTCGTTTAGTAGCCAAGTTGAACACAACTAATATCTAGTTATTTTGCCATGTGTGAATTGCATGTTCCGCGGTTTCTGCCATAGACAAATATAAGCTTTTGATCGTCGGGGGAGAACTTTGATTATCCCTTCGTTCTTGTTCATCGTCTGAGTTAGGTTCTTGTAACCATCTTTTCATCAACATCTTCATAGCATTCACGATTTACTGCAGATAATCTACACCATCACGACTCGCTCTCTCCGTCTGTCTGTCTGTCTGTCTGTCTGTCTGTCTGTCTGTCTGTCTGTCTGTCTGTCTGTCTGTCTGTCTGTCTGTCTGTCTGTCTGTCTGTCTGTCTGTCTGTCTGTCTCTCTGTCTCTCTCTCTCTCTCTCTCTCTCTCTCTCTCTGCAAATGAAATCGCGTTTGTAGTTATTTTTGCGGTGTTGCAGTCTTCCCCACGTGGAAGCTATCCATTCCGTGCGTGCAGATGGAATGAATTATGACCTCAGATGCTGTCGCCGTAGCCAGTCAGCACGAGACGAACCGAGTTGACGATCCAGTGTCGATACCCATTCCTCAGCCTCGAATGAGTCAGCACAGCCCCACGGTGGCTGCGCATACAATTTCTGCTCAAAGTGGCGTGCTTTTACGATCTATCATGGAGTGTCAAGAAGCGCTACCTCTTCACAAAAGGCCCAAACTTTTTCACCCTGCCTGGAGGAGGTTGAGCGTTCCAAAAGCCAGGGTTTGAAGGGAAATTGCACCAGTACAAAGGCCCATTTATTGTGATGCTTCGTAGAAAGAGGATAAAACGCGTGTGCTCTAACTTTTAAATTGTCTTCTTGTGGAAATGCGTTTTCTCAGTAGCTTACGCATTAACTCATGCAAGGATTACTTCGAAGATGGGAATTAGTTTTCTGTTTAAAAAAAAAGGAGGTATTCGTTGTAGTTTGATAGCAGGCACTCTATTTTAATTAAAGGAATAATAGTATGCCTGAAGTCATACTCACAACTGCCACAGCACACTAGCGATATATCAGGGCAAATTAAAACTGTTTAAAGTAGTTTTCGCTATACTGTACACCATACTAAACAGATAAATTCCTAATATCATGTATTCCTTTTGTTGGCATTATAATGATGGGAGCATGGACATGAATTTGTGAGGAAAGGAAATCTGGAGTTTTACCCCTCACTCCGAAACTGACAGTTTTTCTAATAACTTGTACCGTTGCTGGGTCTTTATAACCGGAGCTCTTCCCCCCCCCCCCCACCCCCCCACCCCCCCTTTCAGCCCTCGCCATTGCTACGTGAACAAAATCCCTGGGAGCTGAGCTGGGGTGTATTTGACCTCTTTCTTCCTCTGTACTTCGCCCTCATCTTGCTCTTTCCCAACCGCAACCCCTCCTCCCTCTCCTTCGCAAGGACGCAATCCCCCACCCCCCTCGTTCCCTGAGCCCGCATTGCGACGCTACATGCCCGTGTGTTTGCACAGCCCTGGGTCTCCTACCCAAGTCCGCCACCTGGTACGACCCGTGCCTTCAGCCTTACACCACGCACCTGTCAACTAACAATGCTTCTATCAAGAAGCACCAACTTTTTCCGGAAACTGTTTTGGCGTCCCACATATCAGATGGGTTAAAGGGAAGGCCCTTGTTGAAATTATGGGTAAAATGTGGGTCTAAACGGCCACATTGGTGATCGTCTGTTTGAACGTGGGGGGAAAAAAAGTTCCGCCTGTCTCGAGTTGCATTTTCTACCATCTCAGTTTGATCGAGAAGAATTACATGCAATAGGTGTTCCCATACCGATTCGGTTGTGCTGGAGGCTTTGTGAAAAGTTCGCCTTCGGCATTGAATAGCCCCCATGAATTCATAAATACACGTGCTCCATTATCTATTCATTTGGATCTGTCGAGGACAGGGCCGACTTGCTTGGCATAAAGTGCTTTGTGTGCATTGATAATGGGTCTATCCCATGCTGGCTACTGCTGGCATAGGCCCTCTGCTTCACGCCTGTCGTCTGTCGATCTGTCGTGTCTGCATTCCTCTAGTGTCTCGTGTCGGGTCAACAAACGAAGAGGTGCTAGGCCATCATTGTGAAAAGAATTATGACATATTAGTAGCTCCTTATGGTTCGTTTATAATAGTACGCATGGTGCACTTGTCTCTGAAGACGTTATTTTCCTGGTTGGCAACTTAATATCGACAATTTGGAAGTACGTTGTTAATGCCACATAAAGAGTTTGTAGCATGCATTCACTTTATATCGGGAAGCTTCGTGCATTTGAAAAGTAGCTTTTAGCAAGAAGTTATGACGTTATGTCGAGAATTTGAAGAATTGTACATTCCTGACTGCTGTGAAATCACGTACCTTTCCAGTGCCTCACTCGGCAATACATTGTATCGTAAACTTGTTGAATTTGGGGCCATTATATTTCACAGGGTCGGGCCGTCACGTACATATACTTGCCTCTACTCGGAATTATGTTAATGACGGCAAGCAGATAATGACAGATTTGTAACCTGTCTACAAACTGAGACAGTTCCATAAACTGAATCATACCTTCAAACATTAGTAAAGAGCCACCACTTCGAATTTTGTCAATGACAGCAAAGATGACAGCTTGCATTAAATGGCAGATTTGCAGCCTTACTGTTCCATAAGCTGCCCCAGACCTTAAAATAGGCCCATTACTGGCGGGTTTCCCCTTGCTCTCAGTTGCGTAGCTCTACATTCATTGAAGCGTGAAAGAAAAGATCGCCTAGCTTGCACTAACAACACATCTGTCTTCTGAACATCTGAGTGCACTAAGTCGGGGTTGGCTCTACTGAAGTCTGGCGCATTGTGCACCTCGAAACTGCACCGGTATTTTAGGGAAAAGTTTGTCATGGGAGGAAAAGTCCACGTGATATGTCAGAATGGCGCATTGGAACTCTGGCATATCGACTTGCGGCTGTGATGATGGACAAGGAAAATGAAACCGAAGCAGGGAACTCATGCAATGGGACGCCACAAGTGAAAGCAAGGCGAAATTATTTGGACGATGGCGTGGTAGAGGGAAGAGGGTGACAACGCTATAGGGGTGGTTGGGGTGAGAAGGGGCGAGGTAAGGAAAAAACTTGGCACAATACACGACGGTGAGTTGAGCTACGGGGTGAAGAGAGGGGTGCAGACTTCACCAGGCAAACAAAAGCGCTGTGCAGTGACAGGGTACTCGGCTGGTACCTTTGTCGGTAGCTGGGTGGAGTACGCTACCCGTACCAGCCTGGTTTTGTCAACCCGTTCTAGCGCCAGATCTGTCCACTTGTATACATGTAGTGCGTCGGCGAATGTGTGTCGAGTAGTTTTTATCTCTCTAAATGTATGTAGGTATGTCTGTGTGGGTGTCTGTCTGTCTGTCTGTCTGTCTGTCTGTCTGTCTGTCTCTCTGACTGTCTGTCTCTCTCTCTCTCTCTCTCTCTCTCTCTCTCTCTCTCTCTCTCTCTCTCTCTCTCTCTCTCTCTCTCTCTCCCCGCCATCTTTCCACACGCGCTTGCAAGGGCACAAGCTTTACTCTGAGTAGGGCTTCAGCTTAGCAAGGGGCACATCCTCTTCTCGGAGGAGAGGAAGTGTGGGTTGGTGAGGGGAGGGGTGGGGAGAGGGAAGAAAGATGGGGGTGTTAGACGGGTCGGAGGGAGACGCTGAGGGGGAGGTAATGACTGCTGAGAGGAAATACTAAAGGTGGATGGTGGGAGGGGTGAGGAGAGGACGAGGGGAGAGGTGATATAGGGGGTGGGGGCCTGTGCTTGGAGCGGGGAAGGGGGTAAGGGCGTGGCACCTACACACCTGGACGCTGTTCCCATTGACGTCCTCAAAGGGGGGGACGCTATTCAAATGTGGGGCTAAATAGAGCGTACTTCCGTTTGTAGCCATGTGATCTGGCTACCCTCTCTCTCTCTCTCTCTCTCTCTCTCTCTCTCTCTCTCTCTCTCTCTCTCTCTCTCTCTCTCTCTCTCTCTCTCTCTCTCTCTCTCACCTCTTCTCTTCTTCTATCTCGGCCTATCAATAACAACGTTCGTTCTCTAACCCGCCTTCCTCCCCCTCCCTAGAAACGCAAATGCATACGCGCGCGCACACACACACACGCGCGCGCGCACACATTCATGCCGACCAGTTGCACACGCCCGAGTGCATTTTCAAAGTCGTGCCCGCATTTTGAAGGCTGCTGGAGATGCTAAAACAGCCGTCACTGTGACGATCTGGTCGTAAACAAAAAATGCTGCTAATTGCATTTCCGTTGGCAAGTCAGTGGAGGATGGGTTGTCTGCAGTGTATCGTCAACTTTCGCTGCCCTCCAATCATTTACCTTTCCTATCCCTTTGCGGAATATTTAGGCAAATCTGAGCTCGCATTTCTTGGCACTCCCGACACGAATGTGCTTTACATCATCTCCACTGAGGAACACAATATGTAGAATCGAATACT
Organism: Theodoxus fluviatilis; assembly: GCA_034096865.1. Lineage (NCBI taxonomy): Eukaryota > Metazoa > Mollusca > Gastropoda > Cycloneritida > Neritidae > Theodoxus > Theodoxus fluviatilis. The sequence continues at coordinate 56,966 of JAWQFJ010018270.1, forward strand.
CTGCCATGGCATAGCAACAGTTCTTGAAATGAAAACGAAAAAAACAACACTAAATTCCTCGAAGCTTTTTTTTCTCCGGCAAAAGGATTATTATGTCGCATTGTTTTGGATGAAATAAGCGCTAAACTCTCGAATACCATGTTAAGTTGTATGAGACTGTAGATTGCCTTGCAACATTCATGCTCACTGCTGTCGCACGAGTTTGTTGAATCAACAGTATCGCTTTCTTGCGGACGCAGATGTGTGTATATAATAAAATGTTTCGGTGGGCATCGTAGTATACATGAAAAGCCTTTTCTCGGGCTCGACAGCTTCAGAATAACGTAAATAGGTATAGTTTGTTTTAGTGCCTCTGTGTGTGTGTGTGTGTGTGTGTGTGTGTGTGTGTGTGTGTGTGTGTGAGAGAGAGAGACAGAGAGAGAGAGAGAGAGAGAGAGAGAGAGAGAGAGAGAGAGAGAGAGAGAGAGAGAGAGAGAGAGAGAGAGAGCAATGTTGTTAACAATACACATCTAGTCTTGTACGCTCATGAAACTTG
>JAWQFJ010018270.1:70000-95784 GCA_034096865.1 Theodoxus fluviatilis
GCTGCCCCTCCCGAGACTCCCTCGGGGGACAAGTGTTTTTCCTTCGCCAGTTTTGACTTTCCCTTTCCCAGCCCCACCTACGCCCAGCCCTTGTCGCAGTTCAGCTGAGCAAGGTTTGGTGGGCAACGATGAAGAGGATTTGACTGTTGCACGCAATCCTTCCCTTTGAGAGTGACTTTTCCTCTGGGGAGGACGACGAGGCATCTAACCAGACTGCCAAGGGAACTCCCACGGTCCAAGATAGCCACGTGTTCAGGGATGTTCCTTGAGGACAGACTGTGCAGAGACTTCTGGCCATGAGAAGAGTTGTAGCTGTTTGCTTCCTCTTGTGGACTTCCAGAGGACACCTTGTTTTGATCGAGGCGGATGTGAATGTGACTTAGGAGAGAGACATCTCAAAAGATTGAAGTCTTGGTTGTTGGTTTTACTTAGTGTCTGCAGGCCAACTAAAATAAGTTGGACAATTGCAGCCTTGACAGTGTTTGGACAGCGACTTGAAAAATCTTTGTAAGTCTATGATGGAAAGGGAATCGGTCGTATGATTTTTTTTGGTGCTGGAACTACAGTGTATTTTAACACTGTGTTTTGGGGTTGTGATCCTCTTTAGAACGGCTGAATTTGATCTCTTTTAGTCCACATTAGCACAGTAACTAAGGGCAAAAATTGGTAATTGAAACATCTGTATGACACAAGTTTTGTGTGTCTGACAGAAATTGATTTTTGAGGGTTCATGCTAACTAAAACTTTTTTTTACCCCCTACTGTAGGTCGATTTATTTTGCCGCCATGTTGCAGGATCTGAAGAAAGAATAATGTGAATTTTGGTAAACCGCCACAACAAAATATTGTGTTGATGCTAAAGCATCCTAGCTGCTGAAGGCCTTAGGGTTTGCTGCAGATGCTGGTCCTTACTACTCCAGTGTTGCAGAAGGTCGCAAGTTTTAACCACTGGGGTAGTTTAGTTTTAGAGAGTTGTTTTACAGAAACTCCTAGCCCGTAAGACACGTTACCCGTGCAGCTACTAGTGCCATGAATACTTATCTCCATGAATGCCCGCCATGAATGCTGTGGCATTTTGTTGTGCAGATTAGAGGTATATGGCTCAACGTAGCCAGTTCTTTTTAGTTTTGTTGAAAGAATGATGGTATGTCCATGTGATTCCGTACTTCAGTGTTAGTTAGCCAATGTAACTTTTTGGGGATGCAGATAATTGTGAGAGTGTGAATGTTTGATCTGTTAATTTTGGGCGTGTACAGAGTAGATGTTGTGGTCTAAGCAAGGAGAAATGTTTGATGCATGTTTTATGTGATGGTTGCCTTCGGGTACTTCATAATGTTTTCCAAAGTTTTGTGATTTTCATTACGTTTCATTTCAATGTCTTGTGTTGCATCGATAGTAAGCATAGTTTCGACACTGAATGTTTAATGTTTAAGTTCTGTACTTTTGTAAAGATTTCCATTCAGACTAAATGATGAGTGGAATGCATTCCATGCTGCAGATTGAGATCAGCTTATGCTGAGCCTAGCTCCTGGAGTTCAGGATAGGTTCCTTGCATTGATATGTGTAAATACGCGAGTTTTCCAGTAGAGGGAGATAAACGTTTCCTGGCTATAAGCTTGAAAAGAAAAATCCAACACGGTACACATTTTCATGACAAAGTAGCTAAAGGTACAGCCAGAGGAGGGTTTAGCTTTCGACTTTTATGCTCTGATGCAGAATGTAAAAAAAAGAAAAAAAACGTAGTGAGACAAGAAGAAATGTTTATAGAATAATCACAATTCAGCATCAGTAGACCTAAATGCAGGAGAGAAACCAAAGTGATGGAGAGTACAAGGGGGCACTTGGAGGTAAAACTGCTGTGTCTGTCTGTGACAGTTGCCAATGAGTCATCGCTACTGCGCGCTGTTGGCAGCGAGTCGAATGATGCTGCTGTTTGCTCTGTTGATTTCGGTCTCTTCCTTCAGCCTGCTCAGTTTCATCTGCTGCCATGAGGTATGTGTGAGTTACATTTCCACTGCTAAAATAAGCTATTTTTCCACCTTCATGACCTATGTACATAAAGCGGGTAAGGCCATGACATTTTGGCATCTCATAGTGCCAACGTTTATTTTTGTAACCCATCTTTCCACCTTGCAATACTGACTGAGGTGTTTTTTTTTCTCCCCAAAAATGTCGTATGCAAATTTTTAATCTTGTCCCAACTACTTGTTCTACAGAAGCTATGGAGCAAATTGTACAAGTGCCTTCACTCGTTCGTGACCTTAAGATTTTCCAAAAAGGATATTTTCTTCCAGTCCCGTCCATCTATTGTGGAATTTAATGCAAATGAATGATGTGTTCTTGTGTTATGATGTATTTTAATAATTTTGATGAATAAAGTTGATGTTTTGCAAACAATATCACAATTTGATTTTGTCTTTACATTTGGAATTTTCGGCTTTTGTATCTTTACCTGTTTCCTCTTTGCTGCCTCCTCATCTGGAATGCTTTATGTATCAATCCTGTTGCTCTTCTCCATTATTTGATATTCAGCATGCCTCCCAGGCTTTCCTTTGCATATTCATGAAATAATGTTACTTATTGCTTATTCATGACATTATGTATTTTCAACACTATAAACTGTGGTAGTTTTGCTTTTTCCTGTTTCATAACTTTCACAAAGTTGCACGTCAATTTGTGATGTCAATGTATCCACGATGATTAAGATTGTTTTTGTACTTTTCTATCCAAAAGACTGTAAATTATGTCGAGTTTCTTTACTGTCTTCTAATCATATAATTTTCCTCGCACTGTCTATCATGTGTACTATTACAATTCGCCTATCTGCGTGTTGCTCTGTTTCTGTTATTCGCTTTCCTACTCTCAGATCAGGTTGCATACTTAGACCGCACCATGGGTGCTAATAGCTTCAGATCTGTTCCAGCTCTCTGTCTCAAGCTGTCCATTTCTGCCATGTCTTTTTCACTTGAACTGCTCAGCAGTGATCTCGGATGAAACGTGCCAAATCAGTTGCTCAGAACAGGATGGACAAGCAGTTAAGTAGGTACAACACATGTCATCGTGTTACAAATTCTTTTAAAGTACAGATATGTTCTCATCGCATCAGTGCCTGAATGTAAATTGATTATTAGATTATTTCCAGTGCAACATTTCATACATTCTATGCGTTTGCATAATTTATATTTTTCAATGGTTGTCGTGTACTTAGTGTAGGAAACTGCTCAAATTCTCCATGTTTTATGACACAGTTGTGTTTTGAGGGCAATATGCCTTTGTAACTGAGATTTCTAGTATATGGAGCTTGCGATATGCACACTTGAAGCGTGCTGTGCGGGTGAATCTGCATTTGCCACATGTGCAGTTTAACTCTGTCATATGTCTGTACATATTTTTGTAATGAAAATCGCATCAAGAAATAAATATTTTGAAAATAACGAAGAACTTCACCTCCGTAGTAGAGTTGTTTGGAAACGTCCATAGATTGCAGTTCGGACCAGATGTGCCCAGACAAATGAATGGATGGATGGATGGATGGAGTTTAAGGGCCTATCAGCCTTGTAGGCTATATAAGGCCACAACGTTAAGAAACACTTCCTGCCCAGACAAAAGCATACCATTCAAAACAAAGTCTGAAGTAAGTCGAAGTTGAACAAAACATCCGTGCCCTCCACAGCTGAATCGGGACACAAAGACAAGGCTGGGCAGGAAATCAACAATGGAAATCCGCGACTGTCGAGAGCAAAGGATTCCAAATTCAGGAAATATAAGTGAATAGACGAGAGACTCATTGTACACGTGTGGGAAGCTGAGATTCTTTCGTAGTGTTATTGCTGCTGCTGCTGCTGCTGCTGCATGAGGTAAATAACGTGAAGTGATAATTGTGTGCAACAAAAAAGAGGAAGTGAGTGCAACATGAAACTGAAGTCACTCAGTCCCCCCATCCCTCCTCTCCCCAATGTTGAAAGCCCCCGTTGCTGAGTTTTGCAGCAGCTCAGACTGGGACGGGACCAGCTCACCAAAGAGGCTTTTGTGGAGAATAGGAAATTCATGTGGAAATCCTCACCAGACTTCTGTGCAATATTCACAGAATGCCAAGCAGCGTGTGCGCGCGTGCGTGCGTGCGTCTCGGGTGGTGGGTGGAGTGTGAAGGGTGAATGACTGAGCGAGCGAGCGAACAAGCAAGCACACACACACACACACACACACACACACTGGCAGAGAGAGAAGGTCGGACTGACGCACGCGCGCACACGTTCTCTCTCTCTCTCTCTCTCTCTCTCTCTCTCTCTCTCTCTCTCTCACACACTCACACTCACACACACACACACACACACACACACACACACACACACTCACACACACACACACACACACACACACACACACACACATCGTGGGAGAGAGAAGGAGAAAGAGAAAAGGAGTGTGTGTGTGTGTGTGAGAGAGAGAGAGAGAGAGGGAGAGAGAGAGAGAGAGAGAGAGAGAGAGAGAGAGAGAGAGAGAGAGAGAGAGAGAGAGAGAGACCGACCGTGTCAGGGACAGACAGACAGACAGACAGACACACAGACAGACAGACAGACAGACAGACAGACAGACAGACAGACCAGACAGACAGACAGACAGACAGCAGAGACAAAGACAGACAGACAGGCAGACATACAGACCAGACAGACAGACAGACAGCAGAGACAAAGACAGACGGACAGACAGACAGACAGACAGACAGACAGACAGAGACAAAGACAGACAAAGAGAGAGAGAGAGGGAGAGAAAGAAAGAGAGAGACACAGAGAGAGAGAGAGAGAGAGAGAGTGAAAGAGAGAGCAAACAAGGAAGAGAGACAAGCCAAGCATGGAGTGGCAAGACCTCCGCACGGGAAATACTGATAACCCTACTGACCCTTCCTCCTGCCACGCCACAATCACATTCTTTACTTCTGACTGAACGCCACAACTCCCTCCCGGGGCTTCAAGAACCCATGCAGATGGCAAAGCAAGGGTCATGGAAGTGTAGACGTACATGTAGATATGCACAGTTGGGTGAGCGAGAGAGAGAGAGAGAGAGAGAGAGAGAGAGAGAGAGAGAGAGAGAGAGAGAGAGAGAGGGGTGGGGGTTGGTGGTTAGAATCAGTCTCTTTCGACTCGGCTATGGAAAGAAATTACAATTTGAAGAGGGAAAAGCTAACACTTGTGGTCGCTTTGAAAGAAATAATCATACTCTACAACAGCAACATCGAAAACGATAATGATGAGGAAACACTTCTGGAAACGATTTATAGTGAGGAAAGGACATGAGTTAACACTCTCATACTCTTCCACAAATTTCGGCGAGAACTTGCAGACAGAAAAAGTGTATCATACGGCCGGAGCCGAACTTAGATGTTCTCCACATCAACTGGAAGCCCAGGCTGCTGGGCTTTCGGAACCTGCTTCAGTAGCCCTCCCAGGGGTGGCCCCCCACCGACCTAAAAGGCTGTAGGCGACCGGGAGCATGAAGTCAGAGTCAGAGTATTGAGACGCAACCGTGCGTTTAAACCACCCAAGACCAAGTGCTACAACCACGTGATCGCCCATTCGCAATTTCAAACCTTTGCAACACCACTATACACGCATCTACCAATCAAATAACACAATCGACAGCCAATTTTTACTCCCCATTTATTTTGGCAATAAAACTTTTTCATGAATGACTGCATCGAAGCCAGGACCAAACATTTAATGACGTCAGCAATAGCACAAACCTTTGCGTCAGCAATGATATTTTCAAGCCTGGACTATAGTAACGACCTATAGAAACCCCACACCCCCACCACCACCCCTCCACCCCACCCCCACCACCCCAATACCTTTTGAATAGAATGCAGGCTCTTCCGAATGCAGTGGCCAGGGTGGTTTCAAAGAAAAAGAAAACAGACCACATCACTCCGATCCTCAAGGCTCTCCGCTGGCTCCCGGAGCGAGAGCGAGTTAGATTCAAGCTGGGCGTTTTTGTTCAACCCTGCGTCTACTCCACTGCTCCTTTCGATCTGCAAGATGTCGCCCCAGAGTACCAACCTAGCAGAGCCCTACGCTCTGCCACACAGACCCTGCTGAGGCCGCACTCAACAGGCAAGAGGTCCTGTGGACTGAAGGCCTTTTCTTCAGCTGGCCCTGCTGTGTGGAACTCTGTTCCGGATTTTAAAAGAAAATGTTCTTCTCCTAGTGATTCCAGAAGAAAACTTCATACAAGCATATATTTATTTTAACAAGCATTTTAGTTATTTTTCACCAGTGCTCTATGAGCAATCTCTTCGGGAAGGCGCAATATAAGCAGTGCTGCTGCTGCTGATGATGATGGTGACGATGATGACGACGACGACAACGACGACGATGAAGATGGTGGTGGTGGTGACGACGACGACGACGACGTCGATGACGTCGACGACGACGACGACGACGACGACGACGACGATGATGATGATGATGATGATGATGATGATGATGATGATGATGATGATGATGATGATGATGATGATGATGATGATGATGATCTTGCCAGAAGCCACTCAACAAATGGCTTTAATCCCGGTCTAAGTGACATCATACATCACGGAAACGTCAATCCGTCCATCCTGCCCACATCTATGTTCTGAAATGTTCACACCGATCTCATGGTGGCAACATTTATTTTCATTGTCCCTGATGTATGTACGTCCAGAGAGGAATAATAATAATAATATGTTTATTTATAAGGCGCACTTCCTCCACACAGTCAAAAAAGTACATAGTGGAGCTCTAGGCGCACACACACACAAAAACACGCACACATTATCATACAGTTTGAGCCTGAACATGAAACGCACATACGCACGTTATAATACAACATGCATCCTACACGTGAAGAAACACACACATGCATTATATACAAACAGATACATGTTGAGAGTTGCAGTCAAACCGTATATGCAGTACGTATATGTCGCCCCACTACTGGATTGCATGACTTCCCATCCAGGTGGGTCTAGCTCGGTGTTGGACGCTACCTGTATTCAGACTTTTTTTTTAAAAGCACCAACGCTTGAATGACCAATGAATGAATGAATGGAGTTTTACGGCATATCAAGCCCGTGTAGGCTATGTAAGGCCATTAATAACGAAATCAACGACACTGTTTGGAGTAATCGCAAGGTAAGTCACGATGTCCCTAGTTATTTGTCTTTTACGAGTCGTGTAGGGAGACACGGTGGGTCCATTCTCGCCCCCGACGCTTAGGGGAATTTGAATGAACATAGTCTCTGATGGAGTCTTTCCTTAACCGTTGATTAAATTATTGGCAAAGATTACGATTTTCAGTACTCCAAGATTTCATGAATATAATCCACGTTCAATTAAAGACAATGGATTTCGTATGAGCAGGTGCAGAAACGTTCATTTTATTTTAAGAACATGGAGCGAGGAAAACACCAAAAACTGTTTTTTGTGAAAAAAGTTAGTTGTGATTATTGGAAAATCACAGTAAACATACTGCTATATCAATCACTGTAAAAATAATTAATGCAGCCACATCTTTCCCCAAGACAAGTTTTTTAACAGGTTTTAAATCACAGAAAAAGTTTCATCATTAAGATGTTACAAAGATCAAGCAGAAAAAAAACATCGCCGTCATTTCTGTAACCGAGTGAAGAGGTCTTCACCGGGATTTGGTCAGGGCGTCGTGAACTCCTGTTATAAAAAGCTTCATGGTTCACGGATGCTCAGCATAGTAAAACGTGTTGGTCTTCTTGAAAGCTGTCAATGTATCTCGCTGGAATGAAGGACGGCGCATAAGAGGTCCAAGTGTGGATGAGTTTCGAAGCTCCCTCTCATTTCACACTGGGCCACTCTGTCTCCTGTCGGAACCGAGGTCTGACGCAAACTTTCACTCGAAGATTCCACTACGACAGCCTGAGCGTTTCTACCCCTTGAAGCGTTTCCGGCTGCAGACTGCATCAGATGAAGAAGCCCCGGACGTGTCAACTGTCTGCCGGAAGTGCGCAAAGCGACGCGCACTTGGAGGATGTCACATGACGTCATGTTCAGGGATTGGCGCATCGCAGTGCTCAGAGTACTTCCCGCCTCGCCCCTGACGTGATATTCATCCATTCCATCCTTCCGTCCTTCCTTCCTTCTTTCCTTCTCGCCTAACAATCCTTCCACCCACGATGTTTATCTCCGCCCCCATAGTTTTGCTGTTTCCTGCGACGAGAGCAATAGATTTCACCTCCTCGTATGCTCACGAACAAACAGAATTCCTGTGTGAGCGTGACGAGGATCACACTGAATTCCGTTACTTCCTAGATACACTACGTATTAGTTCAGTTTCCTTGAGAGTCCTGCGGGCCAGTTTTCAACCACGTCTTCCGTGCTTGCTCAAAACGTGACGTACAATTGACAGTCAGTCTACAGCTTGCTTATAGGGAAATGTATGGTGCCGCCTTGGAGCCCTCATCTCGCACTTGATAGTGTCTGGAATGCACGTGTATTAAGTAAAGCCCCTGTTTTGTCACTTTGCGACTCCCCTGTGAGTTGGGGGTAAGCAAAGACCCACTGTCTCTTTCTACGTGATTCGTACAAAGTGAGTAACTAGAGAAATTCAGAGTTGACTTGCTCTTACTATTGCCCGCTCCTTTGATTCTGTAGTCAATGTCTTCACTTAACCTACAAAGGCTGATAGGCCACAAAACGCACTTCACTTTGATTTGTTCATTCTTTTATTCGCTCGCTCACTCTTTCATTCATTGTCACTTCGAGGAAGAATACAGTCAATGATGCAATTTGCACTGAACACTATTATCACTACAACGGAAAATATATAAGCAGGGCACATTTGTAAAGTTCCCCAAACTGGCTTCTCGTGGAAAATGAAACTCCTCTCCATCAGTATTGTTGTGGGGTATAATGTGACTGAGCATATTCTCAGGATACCAACTATCTTTATTGTCTTGTAGTGTACAAGCAATTTGATCTGTCGGAGGTTTTCGAAAGCCCAGCAACCAGGAGTTCCAGCTGATGACGGGGAACATGGAGTGGCTAGGGCCGTGTTCTTTTTTCTCCCCTCTTTGGTCTGTTGGCGGTTTCTTACAGACTTGGAAATCATCAACAGAAAGCCAAGAAAACAAAAGAATTCATAAATACTTTTTCTTTGAAACACCGACCCCTGTAGGTTGGTGCTAAAATCATACCCACCGCCACTCCCTACGCGTTCGTAAAAGAATAACTAGGAAATTTGAGACTTGACTTACTCTGACCAGCTCTGGTAACTTGCATGACCAATGGTCTTACGATATACCTATCGAAGGCTGATAAGGCGGTAGAAACTCCACCATTCATTCATTCATTCATTCATTCATTCATTCATTCATTCATTCATTCATTCATTCATTCATTCATTCATTCATTCATTCATTCATTCATTCATTCATTCACATTCATTCATTCATTCATTCATTCATTCATTCATTCCATTCATTCATTTATTCATTCATTCATTTGCTTGTTTTGTCGTTCGTTCATTCGTTCGTTCGGTCATTCATCCATTCATTCATCATTTGTTCATATGTTTGTTCGTTCATTCGTTCATTCATCCATTCACTCATTCATTCATTCCAAACGCCATCTCCCACAATTCGTCCCAACCAGGCGCCCCCCTCTCCATTTCCTCCTCCCCCGAGCCATTCGTGTCTTTCGTGTGTCCTCTGGTTTATAAGAGTCCTCCAGCCGCACGCCTCAAAAAATGAATTTTAAAGTCTGATGGCAGGCCGTGACACCGGCGGTGTAAAGGAGTTCCCTATCCGCTCTGTCCTTGCTCGTGCCCTGCTCAAGCGGCGCCCCTATGGCAGTTTTTCAGAGAGGATCCGTCACGACAGAATGAGCTTCCCTGTCAGTTCTCGTCTTGCTGGGCGTGTCGAGTGAAGGAAGAGGCAAGCGAGCGACCGCAGAGTCGATTCGGCACACTCCGTTAAGTCTCGGTACCCTCCGTTATTGCGTTTTTCGAGCTCATTGCAGCTTCGAAGGTCAAACGATGCATTCACGCGGCATGTTTGGAGGTAGTCAGAACTGGTCTCTGTATCCCCAAACAACTGAGCTTCCGTATCAGGTACAAATGTTACACTAAATGTGTTATATTGCTTGTTTTCAAAGCAAATATGAAAGCTTATTAACTTTTGCGGCAGTCACCGTCAAGATTCAGACCGTCACAGGTCCTGGACAGGTTGAGACAAACCTTTGCTGGCAATCAATGTAATATATCCTACATCTCCCATCGTGGCTTGATGAATGAATAACAAGGAAATAATGAACAAATGATGTTTTGCGACCTATCAGCCTCTTTGGGCTGTTTAAGGTCAATCAATGATCACGAAAAAAATTCACGAGATCTGATCAGAGTGAGAGCAAATCTGTGCATGATTTCCATAGTTATTCTTCGCCTCTTTGCGTGGGGAGGAGGGGGAGGGAGGTCAATCTGTACCCCTATCCCACCGGAGGATGTATGAATACGGTTCTACGGCCTTTCACTCTTTGTAGGCTATGTAATGCCGTTGACTACACAACATACTGGTGTCACCTGGAACATGAACTTGTCAGGAGTTCATTTCCTCAGTCATGCGTCTTTCAGTACTGCACAGGTGAACACGAAGGGTCTTTTCTTCCCCCCATCCTCAGGGAAAATCGCTGTGAAGAACTGCTAGCGACCGTTTGGAAAGCCAGTGAGCCACGGAGTTATGGATTTGCTGATAAGAAGACCTGACTTAATTTTCATGATGTATGGTTGAAATGGTTGAATGGTGTCGAAGCCTGAACTAAAGGCATTGAAGAGGATTCTAATGTTGAAGCCCTCCAGCGCATTGCGTTTATTAGGAAACTACCATCTCTTTATACGAATATATATGAGAGTGTGTGTGTGTGTGTATGTGTTTGTTTGTGTGTGTGTGTGTTTGTGTGTGTGTGTGTGTGTGTGTGTAGTGTGTGTGTATGTGTGTGTGTAGTGTGTGTGTGTGTGTGTGTGTGTGTGTGTGTGTGTGTGTGTGTGAATGAAAGAAACTTGGGGCAGATGATGAATCAGTCAAAAAAAAGATCGTAGTTCTCAGCAACTTTCAGAGGTCATCATGGCACGAACATTGTGAATTATGTTAAATACGTGACTCCACGGTTGAGGAGTTTAAATTGCAAGGGATCTCCAATTACATACACATACACATACACACATGCACACATACACACACATACACACATACACACACATACACACACATACACACACATACACACATACACACATACACACATACACACATACACACATACACACACATACACACATATACATACACATACAGACACATACACACACATACGCACAGACAAATACACACACGTACACACACAAACACACATAGACACATACACACATACACATACAGACACATACACATACACATACACACATGCACACATACATATACTGAGCCACAAAAGAAACGCAAATAGGGGGGTAGCTTGACTTTTAGGTAATTTCAAGCCCTGTAAATTCGCTGACACATTTTTTTGGTAGTGATCTCAGTCAGAATTGATCTTAGCATGCAATGTGTGAAAATCAGGCCAGTGTCACTGAATACGAGCGCACATGATCGCCCTGAAAGCGGAAACATGTTTTTGCACGTGGAAAGCGAATGCAGTCAAGTCGACTTTTTTTGCCTGAACAGTATTTACACGTCCCTGGCAATAAAAGGCCAGTTTGTCCCATCCTGTCAAAGCAGTCATTTGCAGCCAACGACGATGCCAAGACTGAGCGCCGCCGAGAGAGAAACAGCCATCGGCCGACTTCAAGGTGGGAATCGCCCTGCACAGGTCGCAGCTGCATTTGGCGTGGCTGTATCAACAATCTGCCGTCTATGGGACAGGTTCAGGGCGAATGGAGAAGTCTCTGACAACCCTAGAAGCGGTAGACCTCGTGTGACCACAGGACGTCAAGATCGGCACATTCACCGCTATCACCTGCGTGAACCGTTCACACCTGCCGCAGAAACTGCCAGGAACACCATTGGTAGGCATGGTGCACCCGTCTCTGGGGAAACTGTGCGGCGCCGGCTCACCGAACGTCGCCTGTACTGCTGCCGTCCTTCCAGGCAGCCTGTTCTGACACCAAGACACCGGCAGCAACGCCTGCAGTGGGCTCAGCAGCACCGGAACCTACACTGGCGGCAATGGAAGGATATCCTCTTCACTGATGAGAGCCGATTTTGTGTCCACCACGCTGATGGGCGTATTCGGGTGTGGAGGAGACGTAACGAGAGGTACGCTGACAACAACGTCCTGGAGGTCAACGCCTGGGGAGGCCCCGGCATCATGATCTGGGGAGGCATCGCCCTTAACCAGCTTGTGGGGCCTGTTGTGTTCCAGAACATTGGACCTGGGCGCGGAAATGGAGTCACTGCACAGCGTTACATTGACCAGGTGTTGAGGCCGGTTGTTGTGCCGCACTTCCAGCAGCATGGAAACCTCACCCTTCAGCAGGACAACGCACGTCCGCACACTGCCAGGGTCACTGCAGACTTTCTGCAGCAACAGGGCATCGCAGTTATGCAGTGGCCTTCACTCGGCCCTGACCTGAACCCAATTGAGCATTTCTGGGACCATCTGCAGAGGGAGCTGAACGCCTTTTAGCCGATGCCGACTACAGCCTGCCAGTTGGAGCTGGCGGTGCGGCAGACCTGGGCCAACATCAACATGGTCATCATCAACCGTCTGATCCGCTCTATGCCCGCCAGATGTCAGGCTGTCATCGGCGCAAATGGGGGACACACTAGCTATTGACTCTCTGCGTGACAATTGTGACACGTGAACACTTTTTTGTTGTACCAACATGAACAACATTTACATCGGAAACGGTGTATCAAATTTGGTTAAATTTGATTGAATTGTGTCACCACAATGAATTGTTAAATATTGGATAAAAATTGGAATCGACCCATCGTTTGCGTTTCTTTTGTGGCTCAGTAATACATACATACATACACATACATACACATACATCCACATACCCAGACAAACACACACACATATGCACACATAGACACATAGACACATACACACACAAACACACATGCACATACACACACACACTATTTATTTCCCAAGGGGCTGGTCTCGGATCACTCACTATCTCCATACCCTCAGCCACTGCCCTTGCCTGGCTGCTTTCAGCTTGGGTCAGACTCCTGAAAATAATTTTCCATTGTGGCTTTCTGGTCAGCCCCTTTGTACATTTTGCCCAGTAAGGAAACCACTGTGGGTTAAGCGTATCCAACAGCTGGGGCAGCAGTAGCAACACACCACAGGGAGTGGGGGAGGTAAAGGGGGGAAGAGAGATAGATAGATGAGAGAGAGAGAGAGAGAGAGTATTGTGGAAAGGGTACACGAAAGACGTGATTGACAGCTTCCGGCCGTTGCGATGCCTGCCTACACTGTAAAATCGGGTCAGTGGTTTTGTCAGCAAAGGAAACAAGTTAACTTGTCATGACTGACCCTGCGTTTAGACAGTTCGAATTCCTGTACTAATTTTGTGCGTGGTGGTTTCCGATTCCCCCCATCACACCTTCACATCCCTCTAATTATCTCGCCTTTTATACAGAGGAGATGTTTATACTCAAGTCCAGGTCCCCTCATTATAAGTGTGCGACTTCGTTATCAGAGCAAACACAGCAGGATGAAGACTCAACCGTGTCCTGGTGGTGACGGGAGATCGCAAAAAGAGGACAAGACAACACACGATACATGTCGTTTTCACAAATCTCTGTCTCTGTCTCTCTCTCTCTCTCTCTCTCTCTCTCTCTCTCTCTCTCTCTCTCTCTCTCTCTCACACACACACACACACACACACACACTCACACACGCGAACTCCGGCGCGTGCACACACACATACACACACGCACACACACATACACACACACACACAGACACACACAAACACAAATACAAAAAGACATACACCCACACCCCACACGCTCGCGCGTACGCACACACATACAAACACACACACACAAACACACACACACACACACACAGATACACAATCAGATACACACACACACACAGACACACACAAAGAGAAACTCACACACAGACACACACACACACACACACACACATACACGCGCGCGCCACTTTACGCACGCACGAGCGCGCACAGACACAGACACACGACACACACACACACACACACACACAAGCACACACACACACATACACACTCACACACATTCACACACACACGCACCCACATACACACACATACACACACACACACACACATTCACACACACACACACACACACACACACACACACACACACACACACACACACACACACACACACACACACACACACACACACTCACTCACGTAGTGATTGGCAGACATTGAGGTGTGGTTGAGCGCAATTGTTTTAATTTTTTTTGGCTACGCCTGTTGCGACTCACAGGCAAATATTCTTCCTGGTTGTCTCTTGGGTGTCGAGGAAGACGACGCGCTGTGCCAACATCTGTGGATGCGCATATGGCTTCAAAGTCCGAACTCCGAGGCGCACAGCCAGCTGCAGGTGGGGCAAGCTGGGAGCGCTGGTTGGGACAGGACGTGACAATGAGTGCACAACGTGACCTGTGCGCGAAGGACTTTAACGTGGAAACGCCTCAGGAGTCCAGATCCAGTGGCACGAAGAAATCGTTACGTCTGGGGGCTCCTTCAGCTGCAGTGGATGACCGTGACGTCCTTAGTTCCCTGTCACGCCCTTGGCACTCCACAGTGCGCTGCTGCATCGCCTTCTCAGCCGTTGAATGTATGGTGGATTTCCTCCGCCTAATCCGCCGAAGCAGTCTTTGCTGGTTATTCGGGTGGGCAGGGTCCCTTGACAGATGCCAGCCACTGCTGTCGGGCTCCGTTTGCCCGGGTTTGAGAATCAAAGATTTCGTTCTCCTAGGACAGATTTACAACCTGGTGGGTTGAAGGCTCAGTCCAGCCTGACCCAGTTATGCTGCCGGGCACTCGGTCGCACCACGTAGCAGACTTTGTAGAAACAGGAAGACAGCGTGAAGGTGCTGCTATGGACACAATTTTGTAGCATGGGCCACTACAGCTTTCACTACACCTGGAAGAAGAGAGGCTATGTTTTGCGCCACATCTTCCTTTGTCGAGCGGGATGTTGTATCCAGTCCCCGAACCCTCCGAGCAAGTAGATAACCATTTACCACACTACATTTACGACGAAATTTCTGGACGTCTTTAATACTTCATCCCATTTAAATTCCCCTTGCACCTCCGATACCGTGCAACAAGCACATAGCGGCCTTCAGCGTGGAGACATTAAAGGTTTCAATTAAGAAAGGGCAGTGGAGACACGGAGGAAAAATTCGCAGAGCTTCTGGGACACTCATCACCCACTTCACCGATCATCAGGCCCGTGGGCGAGAAATAGTGAGGCCCGCAGTCGAAGCAGATGTGTATAGCCGTGCTGCAGTTTTCATGCTCGTCAGTGCTTGACGTCGTGCAGCCAGCGAGCGTGTGTGTGTGTGTGTGTGTGCGTGCGTGCGTGTGTGCGTGTGTGTGTGTGTGTGTGTGTGTGTGTGTGTTCGTGAGTGTGTGTGTGCGTGTTTGTTGTGTGTATATGTGTGCGTGTGGGTCTGTGCATGTGCGTGCGTGTGTGTGTGTGTGTGTGTGTGTGTGTTCGTGTGTGTGTGCGTGTTTGTTGTGTGTATATGTGTGTGTGAGTCTGTACGTGTGCGTGTGTGTG
The DNA here is from genome assembly GCA_034096865.1 of Theodoxus fluviatilis. Taxonomy (NCBI): domain Eukaryota; kingdom Metazoa; phylum Mollusca; class Gastropoda; order Cycloneritida; family Neritidae; genus Theodoxus; species Theodoxus fluviatilis. The sequence goes on from JAWQFJ010018270.1 coordinate 85,802, forward strand.
TGTGTATGTGTGTGTGTATGTGTGCGTTGTGTGTATGTGTGCGTGCATGTGTGTGTATGTGTGTAAATGTGTGTTTATATGTATGTGCGTATATGTGTGTATGTATGTGTGTATATATGTGTGTGTGTGTGCGTGTGTGTGAGTGTGCGTGTGTATGTATGTGTGTGTGAGTGTATGTGTCTGTGAGTATATGTGAGTGTGTGTTGTGTATGCGTGTGTATATGTGCGTGCGCGCCCGCGCGCGCGTGTGTGCATGTATGTGTGTATATGTGTATTTGTGTGCGTTTTTTGCTTATGTTAGTTTGTGTGCGTGCCTGCGTGCTCGCGTGCGTACAAATGCGTTAGCGCTCGCATGTGGGTGGGCATGCATGCGTATGTGTACGTGCGTGCGTGCGCATGCGCGCGCCTGTGTGTACACATACAGGACCAGGGGGGTGAAAAGGGACAACACTATATTTAGTGCGTAACCCACAACGGGGCTGACTTGTATGTACGGCAGCTTCTATCGAGTCCAGAGAGTAGCTGACATGACGGTGCCAGTTGACCTGCTTGTAGGTGCCTGCTACTCCACCGCATTCAGCATGGATCTATATATAAATTTATATATAGATCCATGCATTCAGCAAGGAAACCCCCCTTGTGCTAAGGTATCCGCGCAAAGGATACCGCTATGAGGTCCAAGAACTGGTTGTCGGGTCACAAGGCAGTGACCTCCTGGGAGTTGGGGGTGAGAATAGACCCACCGTGTCTCCCGATACGATTTTTAACAGGCAAATAACCGGGGAAATCGCTAGTTGACTTGCGCTTACTCTGAACAGTTTCATAGCTTTCGTGACAAATGGCCTTACTAAGCCTACAAATCCTGATAGGCCGTAAAAGTCTATTTCTTTTTTTAAATTCATTATTCACAAAGCAACGTTTGCAGAGTAGAAGCTTTGGGAAGGAAGGAAGGAAGAAAGACAGGAGCAACGTAATGCTCTGTGACTGACACGATTAGCTCAAGATCGTTTGCAACCCAACACGCGGGGAATCCTTGACGTGATGAAGTCTCTGGCTTTCGTTTCTATATCCCCGCCTCAGCTGCAATTGCAAACAGTCATATAATCATACCTACTTTACAATGCAGAAAGTAAAATCTAATAATGTACGTGTAACTGCACTGTGTGTCTCTCTCTCTCTCTGTGTATCTGTGGGGGTATTTGTGGTGGTGGTGGTTGTGTGTGTGTGTGTGTGTGTGTGTGTGTGTGTGTGTGTGTGTGCGTGCGTGTGCGTGCGTGTGTGTGTGAGTGTGTGTGTGTGTGTGTGTGTGTGTGTGTGTGTGTGTTTGTGGTGTGAGTGTGTGTGTGTGTGTGTTTGTATGCGTGCGTGCGTGCATACTTACGTCAATGTACGTGCGTGCGCGCTGTTATACGTAGACCAGATGTTGAAATAAATGGATCGTCAGTCGTGCAGTTAAACTATGGATGAAATGAGTTCAAACTAAGAATGTGAGTGATGTACATGACAGTATTTAATGTATGTAATGACTGCTTTCTGATACATGCTGAAAAGTAAGACCAGGCTGGGTTTCTCAATCTAAGCTGTCTCTACGTGTAAGATCTCTACGTGATTATTATCTGATTTTTTCACATTCGTTCTGTACCAAGGCTTAGAATGTACCTCATGTATTTCAAGTGGTGAATAAGAACTACATGGTTCTGTATTGACAAGTCATAAACAACAGCAAAGATTCGCAAGAGGTGCCCATGATAGTAAACGTTTATCGTCAGCAGGAGGAGGAGGAGGAGGAGAAGGAGAAGGAGGAGGAGGAGGAGGAGGAGGAGGAGGAGGAGGAGGAGGAGGAGGAGGAGGAGGACGACGACGACGACGACGACGACGACAGCGACGATGATGATGATGGTGATGACGATTCAGAGGAAGAGGAGGAGCTGGCGGCATCGCGATCTGTCACGAAAACACACGAGTCCTGAATACACATCACTGTTGTTGAACACCATCAACTTCTGGCTGGGGACCGAAATCCCCGAGTGAATTGGAGTCTCAAGCAAGACTGAGCACCTTTCTGCAGTCTGCTTATCTACTGACTCGCTACCCCCACACCGTTCCGCCTACGCCTCTCCCGCTAGGGCGTTGACCTGAGCGCCGTAGATTAGGGGTATGCGGTGAAGAAAGGGGGAAGGGCAAAGAGTGAGAGGTATTCCCGAGAAGTGTGTGGGGCAGGATTTGCTCGGAGCAAACACGGCCACCACTTGGCTTGCCTGGTCCGAAAATTTTGATAACTGACAGGTCTGCCCCCACTGCACCGAAGCCCCCCCTCCACAGCCCGCCTACCCACCTCTCCAACACAGGCATCTTACCCACTCACCCGGCCACCCCTATCTCATCCCCCTGTTTCTCTCCTCACATCCCTCCTTCACATTCTCAGCCCTGGAGGAACAGACTTAGCTGAATGGGGGTAGAGTGCACGTTCAACACTAAGTTTTGAAAAGTAGAGTGGGTAAAAAGGTCAGTGTACTTCAAATTACCCCTTCCTGTGATATCAAGTTTGCAGATAAGAAAAACAAATGATTCAGAGAGAGAGAGAGAGAGAGAGAGAGATGTGTGTGAGTGTGTGTGTGTGTGCGTGCGTGTGTGTGCGTGTGTGTTTGTGTGTGTGTGTGTGTGTGTGTGTGTGATTGTGTGTGTGTGTGTGTTTGTGTGTGTGTGATTGTGTGTGTATGTGTGTGTGTGTGTGTGTGTGTTTGTGTGTTGGCTATTGCATGTTTGTGGACGTACGCATGAATATGTGTATATGTTCAGGTGTGAGCGTGCCTGCGTGATTGTGAATGTGCGTGCGTGTGTGTGCGAACGCGCGATCGAGAATGTTTGAATACGTGCATAAGAATATGTATATGTATGCATATCAACATCCTCGTTTGTGTGTGTGTACTTTTAGATAAAGTTTCGGATTTCCAGTAGAACCATATCGTTATTAACATTCACGTAGCTCTAATAGACTGATGAAAGCATTTGAGGAAGGAGGAAGAAGGAGGACGAAGGAAGGAGGAGGAAGGAGGAGGAAGGAGCAAGGAGGAGCAAGGAGGAGGAAGGAGGAGGAAGGAGGAAGGAGGAGCAAGGAGGAGGAAGGAGGAAGGAGGAGGAAGGAAGAGGAAGGAGGAGGAAGGAGGAGGAAGGTGGGAGGAGGAAGAAGAAAGGAGAAAGGAGGAAGGAGGAAGGAGGAAGGAAGGGGGAGGAAGGAGGGGAGAGGGGGAAGCGGAGGAGGCGGAGGCGGAGGCGGAGGCGGGGGCGGAGGCGGAGGAGGCGGAGGAGGAGGAGGAGGAGGAGGAGGAGGAGGAGGAGGAGGAGGAGGAGGAGGAGGAGGAGGAGGAGGAGGAGGAGGAGGAGGAGGAGGAGGAGGAGGAGGAGGAGGAGGAGGAGGAGGAGGAGGCCAGTTAACGCAAATGTGAAAGCTCATGATTTTTTTTGCGAGAGAACAAACATATGTGTAATTGCTATCTGGTAGGTATGCAGTCTTTTTCTTTTCTTCTTAAAAAATCATTTAATATTATTCAAGTGTTGGCCGTTTTGTTCTGAAATGAGATCTCCCTGTGGGTTGGGGGAGTAAGGATAGACCCACCTCGTCTCCCTGTGCGATTCGTAAGAGGCGAATCAATAGGGACAGTGTGACTTGATTTGCACTTACTATAAACAGTTCTAGTGATTTTCGGACTTAATGGCCTTACATAGCCTACAAAGGCTGATAGGCCGTAAAACATCATCCATCCATCCATGAAAGTATGAGAAGAAATTTTATTCAAAGCATTTGTAGAACAAGTTATCTTGCTGGCTTAGATATCCTCGTCAACACAGAGACACTTCAGTCATAGATTTTCATCGCTACAAGTTGCCCTATTGGGAAGACGTAGGATGTTTCTCCAGATCGTCGTTGACATCAGCATGGCATGAGAGCCATGTAGGACACTAAGTGTCAAAGTACCACGCTAGTGGGCCTCGTTTGGTCAGTGACTTCATCGCGCTCTGTCATCACAGCTTGACCGAACAGAAGTGACTGCGAAACAAGACAGTCGGATTAACCCGAGAAGCAGCTGTTAAGAGGAGGGGTCAACGACCTGTGGGAAGTGTCAACGCAAGCTTGGTATCGGTCCTCTGTTAGTCAAATAATCGGGTTTGCTGTCACGCTAAGCCTAGCGGGCACCGTAACAAACATAGCAGATATTGGGCCTTTGGCGTAGAAATGTGTGTTCAATGCATTACCGTACACATTGGTGTAAAATGTGCACTTATACCGTCCGAACTAGGCACATCGACCCTCCCATCCCCCACCCTGCCCACACCCCACTCACACTCCCCCAACCCCACTGTGTGCGGCACATCACAGCAGGGAATGATAAGCAAAAGTAGAAGTTATGTAGGGCTTGTTACCTCAAGGGTTGTGTATTTTAAGCAATGTACGATATTGTCGATATCATCAGTGTGCGAGGGTACGCATGTTGGAAACTGGTTTCGCCATGACAGCTTTTTCGATATTCATCATTTTATTAATGCTTTATGAGCGCGGATTTGTGCATGGTGGATAAGCGTAAAACCCACGTATCATTCTCAACAGGCAACTAAGCAGTTGCAGATCGTACATAAGTTGTTAAAGGCACCAGTTATGAAAGTTCTAACAAATAAGTACGGATTGAAGATTATCCTGTGGTGTTTTCTCTTACTTTTGTATTCTGTGTCATCATGGGAGGGCTCCATTCTGTTGTATCCTACAGATATTTGTTAATAATGAAAAACAACTAATATTTCACCTCTTACAAACATAATTACGCTTGACAGATTTCCATTTTTTGAATCTGCTACTTCGTATTCTTCTATCATCTTCGGGTTTTCTATGCCGTTTCTGTTTGGAAGCACGAATCGCAGCTAACCAAGTGCGGTCACTCTCTGACGTCAGTAACACCCTATCCGCTTATATGACTGCTGTTAATAAGCCTCACTTCCGATCCACCAAGTTCAAACAAGCAGAGAGAGAGAGAGAGAGAGAGAGAGAGAGAGAGAGAGAGAGAGAGAGAGAGAGAGAGAGAGAGAGAGAGAGAGAGAGAGAGAGACCGAGAGACTGTCAAAGCGAGTTTGACGAGTACGTTATGTTTCGGCCGAGAGCTTTGCTTACAAGCCTCGAGTGAAACTGGCTCACTTCGCACGGTTCAACGCCCTTGGAGAGCTCTTGCATGAAGGAAACCACAATCGCTTGGTTGCTTCTAGTGCTTGAGGTCATGGCCACACTGGAAGTCTCCATTCCAGGATTAATAGGTTACCGACGTCAAGTGCGGAGGTCACTGCCCTCCCGTTTGGAAAACCAATCTAGCAGTATCTATGTTGATCCACTGAAAGCTGTGGATCATCTGAAAACGTACATCCTTTAGGACTGTTGAACCCAATCTTTTCTCAGACAAATCTCAAGTTTGGGTCTAGTCCAAAGTTCAGATGCATTCCTCCAGCCACGCCCTGTGGGTTGGGTGTAAGAATAGACCCACCGCGCCTCCCTACGCGTATTGTGAGTGGTGAATATTGAGAAAGATCGAGACTTTACTTGCTCTTACGACGACTCTTTCGTGCTCATTGACCTTGCATAGCCTACAAAGGCTGAAAGGCCGTAAAGCCATTAACTTTTCTATTCATTCATTCATTCATTCATTCATTCATTCATTCATTCATTCATTCATTCATTCATTCATTCATTCATTCATTCATTCATTCATTCATTCATTCTCTCCTGCCGTCTCTCAAGGAGCAGGTGTTCGTAGCTTCGCGGATCCTAGAGTTGCATCCTAATGCAGTTTAAGTTCTACGCTCGCTTTGCCTCTCGCCATCCAGGTGCCGGATACCTGTGAGACCAGGGACAGCTCGTGTGGCGAAACAAGCCTTGATGCGGCTGCGAGTGTGCATCGAGTTGGAATATTCTCTACGGAGTGGAGATGGTGCTGTTGCCTCATTGTGTGCGTCCTATCTGCTGCTTCAGCGTTGCCAGGTAACAGTAATACAATCTTCAAGTAGCACAGTGATCAAAGGGTTAAGTGTAAGAAGCGTTTGAGTACCAGATGTGGGCGCTACGGCACACAAACACTTTTGAGTGAGAGCAATTGAGTTCATGAAAGGAATTAAGTTATAACAAAACGTATAGCTGCTTGGTAGAGGCAGTTCGCTTGGAAAATAATAGGTATGGTGCTGTTTGTTTAGTACCTACCTGTGCCTGGGTTTTTCTGGTGCAGAGACGAAATTCCGAAGACGAACGTGTTTCCACTGCTCTGATTTGGGTGAATGCGTTACCAACATATCAAAAGTGTGTATTCATACAACTGACAATTGAATGGTTTCCAAAAGAACATATGTATGTACGAATTATAAACTAAGAGCCTTCTTGTGAAATATTAACTAAGTATACCTGGTTGAAGATGAATAAGGAACTCTGAAACACAACAAAAGCTTGCGAACGTTGGTCCACAGTGAACAAATACCTGTCCTTTTTTTCCTGTCCTCGCTTTGACACGTGATGACCAATCAACGTTGTTGTTGTGTATTTTATAGTAAAATGACTTTTTTCATTTCTTCAACCCTACTCTGATATGCGTCAAATATGCATATACGAGTTATTTAAAAATGAATACAGAATGGCGGTGAGGTACTGATAGTTTGTTTTTGATTCTTGATACTTCTTGTACAAGCGCAGGAAACGAATTTGCTTTATATAGTGTTTACCAGAATGCACACGCACACTATAACCGGGTCATGATACCAGGTATTTGAATTCCGATCTTTGTTGCAACAGTTGTTGCACATTCTGAACTAATGTGACATTAAATTAAGAAGGTTTACGCTCGTTGCCGATCTACAGTTGCCGAGCCCTCGGGGTTTGCAAACCGTTCAAGGAAGCACATTTATTGCAACGACTAGGGCGGGTTCAAGCGTCTTTGTTGCGTACGAGCGGGAGAACTCCGTCACGATGAAAACCTTACGTCAAAGGCCTGAGTTCCTGTGGAAAGACCTTTGGCTTCTAGCCAAACTTTCTGGTGCTCGGTGCTCCCCGCTGGCATAGTTTCACCCTCAGCACGAGTCACTCCGCAGTGCAGCTCTCTGTGTAGGAGTCAAGCGGATGCCGGTGAGGGTTGGGACGAACGAAATGAATGACAAAGGTAAAAGTGCTCGTTTTGGTAGCATGACATCACAACTAAATTGGGCTCGTGATACACACATTTCTTTATCCCCGGTCATTGAGCTACATGATTTATTTCTCGTGCAGCATCTCGACTCACTGGTAAACAAGCTCTGGTGAATCATTACACCAACATAAGTTGTTCATGTTTTTCTATTGCAGCCCTTACGGATACTTTTTTATCACTTGAACAGGGAGATGCAACATGAGTCAAGAGAATTGCTTGAGATTGCAATCGTAGGATCAGTGTAGTTTGTAATACCACTCCCACAAGCCACAAGCAGCTGTATGTCGAACAATCCGAGCATGCAACCAACCCCATTAAAGGCAATGGGAAGTAGGTCAGGACGCCCCGGGGCGCTCTGCCGCACTAAGCATTAGAGGCAATGGGATGTAGGTCAGGGCGCCCCGGGGCGCTCTGCCGCACTAAGCATTAGAGGTAATGGGAAGTAGGTCAGGGCGCCCCGGGGCGCTCTGCCGCACTAAGCATTAGAGGCAATGGGAAGTAGGTCAGGGCGCCCCGGGGCGCTCTGCCGCACTAAGCATTAGAGGTAATGGGAAGTAGGTCAGGGCGCCCTGGGGCGCTCTGCCGCACTAAGCATTAGAGGCAATGGGATGTAGGTCAGGGCGTTCTGGGGCGCTCTGCCGCACTAAGCATTAGAGGCAATGGGAAGTAGGTCAGGGCGCCCCGGGGCGCTCTGCCGCACTAAGCATTAGAGGCAATGGGATGTAGGTCAGGGCGTTCTGGGGCGCTCTGTCGCACTAAGCATTAGAGGCAATGGGATGTAGGTCAGGGCGTTCTAGGGCGCTCTGCCGCACTAAGCATTAGAAGCAATGGGAAGTAGGTCAGGACGCCCCAGGGCACTCTGCCGCACTAAGCATTAGAAGCAATGGGATGTAGGTCAGGGCGTTCTAGGGCACTCTGCCGCACTAAGCATTAGAAGCAATGGGAAGTAGGTCAGGGCTGCTGGGGCGCTCGCATTCTACAACGCCAGGCAGAGCTCCGCCCACAAGTGTCTATTGTCTTCATTCACAAGCATTTACCCAAGATTTTTACACAGTGAGATGCGTGAGGATTTAGAATATACAGCTGGGCAAACATTTAGTCGTAGCATTGCATTTTTTATATGTCGTTGATGATACGGGGTCTTCCAGAAGGTGGTCTGCTTCGGATTGAATGTGCTGTACGAAGAGTTTGAATGTGCATCTGGTGTGTGTGTGTATATATAAGAAGAGAAGATATATAAGGGAGAAGGCGGTGCGTCAGAGGGCAACTAGGGGACAGTCCACGCAGTATAAGAGACATGTTAGGTGGAGGGGCTTTCTTCTTTCGATATTCTGCGCTAAGGCGAAGCAGACCATCGCACAGTGTGCCTGACAACTGACGGGCGCTTGGGACTATGACCCAGGTGTGCCCCCCCCCCCCCCCCCCCCCCCCCGAGAGTGTCAGGAAGGCAGGGCCGAAACACTCGAAGACGGGGGCTCTTCCTCTGAGGACCGTCAGTCGTCTCGCTTCTCATGAAGTTTCTTGTCATATATATATATATATATATATATATATATCCGTCTAGCAACATAATGTTGATCTCGCCCATCTTGGGCCAATCCAGAATCTTTTTGTCGATTTTTCAGGTGCCTGAGGTCTTCCGCGTTCCATAATTACGACAGTAGCCTGAGTACTTTGACACTTTCTCCTCTTACCTCTCAGGGATGAATGGATGGTGTTTTACGGCCTATCAGCCATTGTAGCCTATGCAAGATCATTAAACTGTGTGGAGTAAACGCAAAGCAAGTCACGGGGTCCCTAGTTATTCGAGTTTTACGAATCGCGTAGGGAGACGCGGTGGGTCAATTCTTACCTCGAACCCACAGGGGGAACCTGTCAGAGCATGGCGTTTGCCTCCTTGGAGTTCAAGAAATATCTACCTCACTACAATTGACAGAATCATGTCCCTGATTTTCATGTTAAAGTTATAGAGATTATGCACTTCAGAAGCCATTGTGTGCGAATCATTAAAGTTGTCTTTTCGTCGGTAACATTTGATACTGGGTCTGATTCAAACACCAGGTTTCATATTTTCTATCGTCAGGACGACTGCAAGGCTATTCCATAAAATAAATTATATTCCAGGAGTTAATGATGACATGTCTTTACCTGAAATTTCAAATGCACTGCTACGTCTAAATTCTTGTCCAGCAGCGTACTCTGACGACTCGTGAGTGAATTGTGACGCAGCTGAGCCACAGTCTATGGATTAAGAAATGCCATGTAAAATATCACCACTTGTTACCCTTCCTGCAGATTAAAAAGATTTTAAAAAGTTTTCTTATCTTTGTTTGACGAAACGAATGATATGCTCACAATCAGGAGGAGGAGTGGCTGTGTACACAGGTAGGTAAATCTGGCATCGCTACCCCGAGGAGTTCATAGGACGTCTGAATTGACACCTCGACCTCCATTTCTCTGTCTGTCTGTCTGTCTGTCTGTCTGTCTGTCTGTCTGTCTGTCTGTCTGTCTGTCTGTCTGTCTGTCTGTGTGTCTGTCTGTCTGTCTGTCTGTCGGTCTGTCTGTCTGTCTGTCTGTCTGTCTGTGTACCTGTCTGTGTGCCTTTCTGTGTGCCTTTCTGTGTGCCTTTCTGTGTGTGTGTGTGTGTGTGTGTGTGTGTGTGTGTGTGTGTGTCTGTCTGTCTGTCTGTGTGTCTGTGAATCTGTGTGTCTGTCTGTATATCTGTGTGTCTGTCTGTGTGTATCTGTGGTCGTCTGTCTGTGTGTCTTGTTCTGT
>JAWQFJ010018274.1:0-22500 GCA_034096865.1 Theodoxus fluviatilis
CTGTCTGTTGTCTGTCTGTCTGTCTGTCTGTCTGTCTGTCTGTCTGTCTGTCTGTCTGTCTGTCTGTCTGTCTGTCTGTCTGTCTGTCTGTCTGTCTGTCTGTCTGTCTGTCTGTCTGTCTGTCTGTGCGTCTGTCTGTCTGTGCGTCTGTGTGTCTGTGCGTCTGTGTGTCTGTGTGTCTGTCTGTCTGTGTGTCTGTCTGTGTGTCTGTCTGTCTGTCTGTCTGTCTGTCTGTCTGTCTGTCTGTCTGTCTGTGTGTCTGTGTGTCTGTGTGTCTGTGTGTCTGTCTATCTATCTATCTATCTATCTATCTATCTATCTATCTATCTATCTATCTATCTATCTATCTATCTATCTATCTATCTATCTATCTATCTATCTATCTATCTATCTATCTATCTATCTATCTATCTATCTATCTATCTATCTATCTATCTATCTATCTATCTATCTATCTATCTATCTATCTATCTATCTATCATCTATCTATCTATCTATCTATCTATCTATCTATCTATCTATCTATCTATCTATCTATCTATCTATCTATCTATCTATCTATCTATCTATCTATCTATCTATCTATCTATCTATCTATCTATCTATCTATCTATCTATCTATCTATCTATCTATCTATCTATCTATCTATCTATCTATCTATCTATCTATCTATCTATCTATCTATCTATCTATCTATCTATCTATCTATCTATCTATCTATCTATCTATCTATCTATCTATCTATCTATCTATCTATCTATCTATCTATCTATCTATCTATCTATCTATCTATCTATCTATCTATCTATCTATCTATCTATCTATCTATCTATCTATCTATCTATCTATCTATCTATCTATCTATCTATCTATCTATCTATCTATCTATCTATCTATCTATCTATCTATCTATCTATCTATCTATCTATCTATCTATCTATCTATCTATCTATCTATCTATCTATCTATCTATCTATCTATCTATCTATCTATCTATATCTATCTATCTATCTATCTATCTATCTATCTATCTCTATCTATCTATCTATCTATCTATCTATCTATCTATCTATCTATCTATCTATCTATCTATCTATCTATCTATCTATCTATCTATCTATCTATCTATCTATCTATCTATCTATCTATCTATCTATCTATCTATCTATCTATCTATCTATCTATCTATCTATCTATCTATCTATCTATCTATCTATCTATCTATCTATCTATCTATCTATCTATCTATCTATCTATCTATCTATCTATCTATCTATCTATCTATCTATCTATCTATCTATCTATCTATCTATCTATCTATCTATCTATCTATCTATCTATCTATCTATCTATCTATCTATCTATCTATCTATCTATCTATCTATCTATCTATCTATCTATCTATCTATCTATCTATCTATCTATCTATCTATCTATCTATCTATCTATCTATCTATCTATCTATCTATCTATCTATCTATCTATCTATCTATCTATCTATCTATCTATCTATCTATCTATCTATCTATCTATCTATCTATCTATCTATCTATCTATCTATCTATCTATCTATCTATCTATCTATCTATCTATCTATCTATCTATCTATCTATCTATCTATCTATCTATCTATCTATCTATCTATCTATCTATCTATCTATCTATCTATCTATCTATCTATCTATCTATCTATCTATCTATCTATCTATCTATCTATCTATCTATCTATCTATCTATCTATCTATCTATCTATCTATCTATCTATCTATCTATCTATCTATCTATCTATCTATCTATCTATCTATCTATCTACTATCTATCTATCTATCTATCTATCTATCTATCTATCTATCTATCTATCTATCTATCTATCTATCTATCTATCTATCTATCTATCTATCTATCTATCTATCTATCTATCTATCTATCTATCTATCTATCTATCTATCTATCTATCTATCTATCTATCTATCTATCTATCATCTATCTATCTATCTATCTATCTATCTATCTATCTATCTATCTATCTATCTATCTATCTATCTATCTATCTATCTATCTATCTATCTATCTATCTATCTATCTATCTATCTATCTATCTATCTATCTATCTATCTATCTATCTATCTATCTATCTATCTATCTATCTATCTATCTATCTATCTATCTATCTATCTATCTATCTATCTATCTATCTATCTATCTATCTATCTATCTATCTATCTATCTATCTATCTATCTATCTATCTATCTATCTATCTATCTATCTATCTATCTATCTATCTATCTATCTATCTATCTATCTATCTATCTATCTATCTATCTATCTATCTATCTATCTATCTATCTATCTATCTATCTATCTATCTATCTATCTATCTATCTATCTATCTATCTATCTATCTATCTATCTATCTATCTATCTATCTATCTATCTATCTATCTATCTATCTATCTATCTATCTATCTATCTATCTATCTTCTATCTATCTATCTATCTATCTATCTATCTATCTATCTATCTATCTATCTATCTATCTATCTATCTATCTATCTATCTATCTATCTATCTATCTATCTATCTATCTATCTATCTATCTATCTATCTATCTATCTATCTATCTATCTATCTATCTATCTATCTATCTATCTATCTATCTATCTATCTATCTAGTGTATCTATCTATCTATCTATCTATCTATCTATCTATCTATCTATCTATCTATCTATCTATCTATCTATCTATCTATCTATCTATCTATCTATCTATCTATCTATCTATCTATCTATCTATCTATCTATCTATCTATCTATCTATCTATCTATCTATCTATCTATCTATCTATCTATCTATCTATCTATCTATCTATCTATCTATCTATCTATCTATCTATATATCTATCTATCTATCTATCTATCTATCTATCTATCTATCTATCTATCTATCTATCTATCTATCTATCTATCTATCTATCTATCTATATATCTATCTATATATCTATCTATATATCTATCTATCTATCTATCTATCTATCTATCGATCTATCTATCGATCTATCTATCGATCTATTACTCGATCTATTACTCGATCTACCTACTCTATCTACTCTATTTACTTTCTAAAATCTCTCTAAAATCTCTCTAAAATCTCTCTAAAATCTCTCTAATATCTCTCTAATATCTCTCTAAAATCTCTCTAATATCTCTCTAATATCTCTCTAATATATCTCTAATATCTCTCTAAAATCTCTCTAAATTCTCTCTAAATTCTCTCTAATATCTCTCTAAAATCTCTCTAAAATCTCTCTAAAATCTCTCTAAATTCTCTCTAATATCTCTCTAATATCTCTCTAATATCTCTCTAATATCTCTCTAATATCTCTCTAAAATCTCTCTAAATTCTTTCTAAAATCTCTCTAATATCTCTTATCTCTCTGATCTCACTGATCTCTCTTATCTCTCTTATCTCTCTTATCTATCTATCTATCTTGTCATTTGATAAAGTTTTAATAATATTTCAAAGCAAATGTCCCAAAGACCAAAATAATAGCCACTTCGCATCATTCAGAGAGAAGAAATATTACTAACAAGACTCTTTGTAAGCATGTGTTCCTTTGGTCGGTTTCACGAAAGATCCATCATTGCTGATCTAGTAGTAGTGATACTGGGAGGGCCCGACCAGTGCTCACTTACTTAAGATATGTGTGACCCGCTTTCACGAACCGAGTCTTAACTCGCACGCAGCAAAAACGCAGTAAAGACTGACAAAGGTGATGAGGGTGGATTTTGTGCATGTTGACGTTTTGGCAAAACTGAATCCTACATACACTTATTTTTCACAATCGAATGCTGGAAAGTTTCTTTTTAGCTTAAAAAACACCAACAATTGCACTTTATTGCACCTACCCATTCTAAAGTATAATACATTCTCTTCCTCCGTTTTGCATTCTTAGTTGAATAATAACAACCATCTGTTGTCGAGATCAAATACTTTTTCATTTATTTATCATTCTATGTTCAGAAATAGATTTTCTCTACCAAATTGCCAAATTTTGAGCTGATGCATGCATTAAAACGGCCCACTGCTAAGGAAAAACTGTGGATGGAGATTTTTAATATTTGACCCTTGATTTCTCAAAATAGCCGTCAGCACACCACCTCTCTTTGAGTGAGCGTAACTTGAACAGTTTTAGGGGTAGAAGTTTGATTTTTATATCAAACAAAAGATACGTTTTTGCGGATTTTGAAAATACAAATATCTCGAAATCTAATTTTTGCGAGTTGAGACTCAGTTTGTGAAAACCGATCACATTTACGATCTGACACCAGATATAAGACAACAGGGGGCGTTTACACACTGTGACGAACCTCGATGTTAAATTAATGCACGACCTGTCGGAGGCTTGGGGTCCCAAAGAAAACGAACCAATTTAGTTCAGTTCAGAATTTTTCCGACTTCACTCGCGCTCGTCTAATCCCTTGTAATTGTTGATGGACCCTTTTTCCGCAAATGTAACTAAAACACCTTTCCGTAATAACACATCTGGGTGCTGGAAAGCAGTAATTAGCAGCAAGATCATGGACGAAAACCCTTAAAGAGTTCATGAGGCGCGCGCGGCACACACACACACACACACACACACACACACACACACCATGTTGCGGTTGGTCATAGGGGCAAAAGAATCGCAGTGGCGGCGGAAAATGAGACCAGCAAACAGTAGAAGACAGGAGGGGTGGGGGTGAGGGTTGGGGGAAGGGGGAAGAGAGAAGATGAGAAGGACGGCCGCGTGTTCCGTAGACGCAGCTGCTTGAAGAAAGCGGAAACAGTGGATTTATGGGCCTATAGAACGCTTTGCATCATTCCGCTTTGTGGCAGCGACAACAAGATGGCGGACAAAATGCCGCCACCCCCACTTCGTGCAATTACTTTGATGGAAATTTTCGACGACGACGACTTGACTGCAGTACTACAAGCTACAGCAGCGTCAACGTTCATATCCTTGTATGCACTGCAGTTTTTTAATCCTTGAAAAATGATCCCAGCGCACAACACTTGAACAAGTTCCTCCAATCATCGGGTATAAGAAGAAGAAGACAGCGCACGGTGACATGCAGTGAACATTGCAAGTATTCTTCCCCAAAACATGCAAACTAAGATCAGGTTCATAAGCAATTTGAACAAAAAATAACAATGTAATATCCCTTCACACTTTCCGCCACGTATAAGATATAATTCATCAGGCGTCAGCTCACAATTCATGTAATTGTCTTCACCGAAACAAAAAATTCAATAGTGGCCGCCATTTTGCTGCCAGTCTTGGCAATCAATTTTCACGGCTACGCAGCGCTGCGGGCGATTTTTCCCAGCGGCGCGCAGCAGAGGGTTTCACGGAAGCAGCGCTGACAGCGGCTTACAGCGGCTGAGCTTACGGAACACGCGGCGGGTCATCCCGAGAGACAGCGGTCACGCGACCTGTTGTCTGCAGCGCCCCCTATGGGCCAAGTCGGTTTTCACAAATTACGCCTGGCACGTGGGGGGCGGAGATCACGTGATAATTTTAGCCTCGCTTTCGCCTCTAGTCTCCTTCTCGTCCTACTGATGAATGCTAGCAGCTCGATGTGGTCTTTCTCCCCCCCCCCCCCCCCCCTCCCACCTCCCACCTCCCTTCAACCCCCACCTCCCTCCAACCCCCACCCCCCACCCCACCCCCTCCCTTCTCTTCTCTTCCAAGAGAACAAGCACACTATATCACTACCACCACCCCTCCTCCCTCCAATGTCTAACCACTCCCTTTTGGACCGTTCTTGTCTCCCTTTTACCATGTTTCGTCTCACTGTTCTGCATAGGTGTGTGCGTGCGTGCGTGCGTGCGTGCGTGTGTGTGTGTGTGTGTGGGCGTGTATGTGTGGTGTGTGTGTGTGTGTGTGTGTGAAAAGAGAGAGAGAGAGAGAGAGAGAGAGGGAGAGAGAGAGTGTGTGAAAGAGTGAGAGAGTGAGAGTGAGAGTGAGAGTGAGAGTGAGAGTGAGAGAGAGAGGGTGAGAGAGAGGGTGAGAGAGAGAGAGAGAGTGAGAGAGAGTGAGAGAGAGAGTGAGAGAGAGTGAGAGAGAGAGAGTGAGAGAGAGAGAAAGAGAGTGAGAGAGAGAGAGACTTTGTCGTTCAGTTTGTGTGGGCTTAAATTAAGTTAGATTTTTTTTGCAATGTTTTAGCGAAACAGAAATGAGTGATTTTTTACAATTTAATTTCCTGCATAAGTCGAGTATTCTATTATAGAAGAAGATACTGGAAGGTCTCTCATCTGCTACATATAACAGTTCAGTGATGGTCGTCAAGATAAATTGCATTGATAACAATGTATTGCGCCCTCTCAATATGTCTACAAACCAGCCAGTGAATATATTACAATATATATACGTACAATATGTTTCCATAATGAGTTCAGGAAGTAGGATTTACATAAAGAGCCAAAACCTGCATGGGTCATTGATCCAATATGAATAATTAATTTTCAAATGTGCTCATTTGATCAATTTTTTTTCAAATACCTTAATCGATGAAAAAGTGTCTTCTTACGGTAGCAGATGTGATGATGGGAACTACGACAGTGATGACGACAGATGTTTTAATTATCACGATCTTGACGACAACGGCGACGAAGATAAGTATGATGATGATGTTGATGATGATGATGATGATGATGATGATGATGATGATTCATGGAGGTGACAGTGGCGGTTGTAGCAGGGGTAAAATGGTTTTGTTGGCGGCCATGACGAAGACGTAACAATGACAGTACCTTCTGGTGTATATCATCACACCATAAGTATCAATCCCATTCACTGCCTCTGAGAGAATTGATTCACCTTTACCTCTGACGCCGTATTTCCTCCTTTCCTTCCTAATATTCTGCGCCGTCTCCCCCAGCCCGCACCGACTCTGTTCGCAGTTTCATTTGGCGGGCGATCTGTCTGCGAAGGCGGCGCGCTTTGTCCTGGCTCCTGAAAGCCGCTGTCAACGGGACGGCGCACAGGAAATCGCGGCCAGGGCTCTGATTGCTCCGCTTCCTTTGTCCGATCCGTCTTTTACAGGGCGCCGGGCAAAATGGATGACCGCTGCCTGTAATTCGAGGGCTTTCCTTCGATCCCGGCTAGCCCGCTTTGCCACCGCTGGCCTCTTATAGATTGGACAACTGTTTGGCCTATTAGCTCCCCGCTCGGCCTTAATGGGCAAATTAGTAAGGGTAACCGCCTATCACGGCAGAAGTTGATCAGTGGACAATAGAGGGGGTCGGGACGTCGCGGTCCCTAGGGAGGGGGTAGGCGCGAGGAGGCGGGGAAGGCCGGGAGGTTGCCAAGGGAGATAATCACAGGCTGTTGGAGGGTGAAAAATGACGGAGGCTTGACCTCAGTAACCAAGCACTGATTCTCCAGATCCGCTCTGATCCCGATGACGAGGCTGGGTGTGAGGTTTTCGCTGATAAAGATGCCTCGTCCCCTCCCCTCCCATTCTCCCCCTCTCCCCGCTCCTGCTGCGTTTGTTTGCTGCCGCTCCCTGGTCTGCCTTCTGTTGGGCTTGCGCCTGACTTCACCCCCAACTTGCCGTGAGAATGCAGGGTCGGTCGCTCCTTGATAACACCCTCCTCTACAATCTCCAGATCTACCCGAATGTAAGAGGAAGGGTCTCTGAAAAGGGTGGCAGAATGCTTTCTTCCTCCATCAGATGTTCTCGACAGCGTCTTCTCATTCGTGCACGATTCTGATCCTTAGTCACAGTTAGTGCGTCCAGCCTGTTGTTGCGGCGGTTTACGCGCAGGTCGACGGCACTTGTGAACAGTTGTTGTTAATAAGTGGCGTTGCTGCTGCTTCCACTCTTGCTCCTGTTCTTTCTGCTTCGCTTGTTCCTCATTTCTTCTTCTTCTTCTTCTTCTTCTTCTTCTTCTTCTTCTTCTTCTTCTTCTTCTTCTTCTTCTTCTTCTTCTTCTTCTTCTTCTTCTTCTTCTTCTTCTTCTTCTTCTCCTCCTCCTCCTCCTCCTCCTACTCCTCCTCCTCCTCCTCCTCCTCCTCCTCCTCCTCCTCCTCCTCCTCCTCCTCCTCCTCCTCCTCCTGCCGCCGCTGCTGCTTCTTTGTTCGTCTAGGCAAACCTGGGCCTTTCCTGCAGTTACCTACATCAAGTTGGAAATGATGTACTGCTTTCAATACCAGAGAGTAATTTGATCACGCTTTTCACATCTGATCAACTAAGACGACATGAAAAGTGGATGCAGGAAGAAAACAGCGTGACAGTTTTGAAACTATCTACGTGTCTCGCAACAAAAGTGACTTCCTGAGAGCCTGCGCAGTCAGGATTGACTTTGAGTAGCCAGAGCCATGCTCATAGTCTGTGATACCTTTGGTGCCAAACACATCTGACACGCACACACACACACACACACACACACACACACACACACACACACACACACACACCACAACACAACACAACACAGTTCTACACTACACTACACTATACTACACTACACTACACTACACTACACACACACTACACACACACACACACACACACACAAAACACAACACAACACAACACAACACAGCACTACACACACACACACAACACAACACAGTACTACACTACACTACACTAATCTACACTACACTACACTACACTACACTACACTACACTACACACACAGCACAACACAGCACTACACATACACGCACATACACACACACACATACACACACAGAGTCACGTACACACACACTCACACTCACCCATTCTAAAATCCTGATATCAAAAGCTTCTTTTTGTTCTTTTTATTTTAAAAAAGAAGTTATTAATCAACTTCCCTTCTTTACAAAATCAGCTCCAATTTCTCTTTCTCTACCGAAAACTTCTGCTCTTGTACTTTTTCTTACCTCTCTAGTTGTCCATTCATATCCAGAACCTCTCTTCTCTCGCTCCCTCTTTCTCTCACACTTCTCGTACCGTCCCTCCCGGGGTCTAAATGGACTCCTGATTTATGTGGGACGTGAGTTTCGCGTTCGCTGGCTGTTCACGCGATACTCTGCCGCGCTCTGAGGCCGTGGTTATTAGCGGTCTCGAGCCACCAAGCTCACCCTCGTCGAGTGTCGAGTGGATCCCATCGTGTGGTCACACTAGGGCAACCCCTCGACCACAGCGTTAGCAAGAGGGTAGTGATATTTAGCGGTGTAGAGTGAAGTAGTAATCCCTGAAATTTTATTTTGCTTAGTACTACTCTTCATTCTTGAAGTACATTTTAGGTTTATCAATGGAAAGTTTTTCCGATGGACGTGTTCTGGTGCTCTGATATTTAAAAAAAAATCTGTCTGTGTCCAGTATTGTGTCATCACGAAATTGCGCTTCTGGTGCCGTTGTAAGTGCCTTTTTTTGAATGGATAAATCTCGCAACAACTTTTGTCAGTCTAAAATGTTCTAATCACTACTTAAAATGTCGTACAAATTGCAGTTAAAGCATGCTACGCTTTCACTGCAAGGTTACTTCATTGACGTATATGTCGAACACATCTCCAGCAACTTAAGATTATTTTGCCACAGCGTGACGTTCTAAGAGAAAACCCACTATTATTCGCAACATTTCGCCGAGCATTGCCACGAGTTTGGCGATATTGTAGCCAGGGAGTGATCGCAATGTTTCACAGCTTTAAAAAAAGCTGTTGCAGTTTTCTCATTCACACGCGCAGATGAACAGCGATGACTGTAAAGCAGAGAGTTCTGTATTATTCCCAGTCGAGACACTGTGGTTTAAGCAGGCCTCTCACGTTTCATTCTCTAACTGTTTTTTCGTGTGCCTTTGTATTCTTCCAGTTTTTTAACTCCATTTTCCATGCTTCTCCTTGACTGTCGGGGCCCCTCTGTCCTGATGACTAGAGCGACTGCAGCCTGCGCCGGCACCCGCATTTGAGTGTAATGGATATACACCAACAACCCCCCCCCCCCCCCCCCCCCCAAAAAAAAAAAAAAAAAAAAAAAAAAAAAAAGAAGAAGAAAGAATTGGATTAGGGGATATCAGTGCTGCGTCCCCGAATGCTGCACCCAGTATTAGGCCTGTGCCGGGAGAGGATCTTTCTGACGGATGCAAGTCTAGCGACGCCTACCCTTTTCTTTTGCACATGCCCTTCTAACTATCCAAGAAAGTATTGCAAAACCTATACCAGAAATACTCACAACTGAACAAAAAACAAATCCATGTGATTGCTTTAAGAAAATGTTAATGCAGAATTTCGGGGTGGGGTGGGGGGTTAATTTTTGGAAAGCACATTTCACGACCCACCCACCCAGGTCATCACCCGCAGCATTTGCCGTGAATAGCAGATTAAGGGAACCGTAAGTTTTAAAAGCAGAGCCGCACTGAGTTCAGCGGAACTCTACATGATGGTAGTATTTGATGTGGCTGGAGACTGATTTTTTTTCCCTATGTGATCAGTTGATTTTCTTCAGTTATTGGTGTCGTGGGTGGAATATTTCTATTGTTTGTGGGTTTTTTGCGTGTGGTTCAAATTTTGGGACTGTTTATCATGTAAATCATATGATAAAAGTGAAGATTACAGAATGCACCATATGCTGATACGATTCGATCACTCACTACTACCAACCCAATCACGGGAGGAAAATGTGTTCAAGTAACTTATTTATCGTCCCACAGAAATAAAATGCGATTTTAACTACAACAGAGACAAGTTGGCCAACAGAAAAAATGTTTATCCAAACATGTTATCTCCCCTGGGTGTTGGTGAATCATTTGTGTGGAACTTAAAACGTCTCAATACGAAACTTACCACGGTTCTTGGGTGGATGGTCAAGTAACTGGTGGGCTGCAACGTTGATTAGTTAGTCGTTGTTGGCTTTCTTGCTGGTGTGGTAGATTGGTGGATTGCTTGCTCGTGTGGTAGATTGGTGGATTGCTCACTTGATATGCTGTACATGTATACTACAACGTACTTGTTCGTCGCTGGATGAATTGGTAGTAAGGTTATTTCGATACTTATTTGCTTGCTTAATCAGTTGGCAGGTTGGTGCATTGAAATATGAGAAAAACCCTCACCGTGAAATCAAGTAGTAGTCGCAGTGGCAGTGGTAGTGGAACCAGCGGTGGTGGTAGTGGAAGGAGTGGTAGTAGTGGTGCGAGTAACAGTAGTGGCACAAGTAAAAGTAGTCTATGTAGGAGTACTGGTGATGGTAGTATGAATAGTAGTAGAACTAGTAGGAAAAGTAGGAGGAGGAGTAGGATAGTAAGAGTAGAAGTAGAAGTAAGAGTAGGGGGAGAAGGAGTGGTAGTAGTAGTAGGAGTAGTAGTAGTGGTAGTGATGGTGGTGGTGGTAGTAGTAATAGGAGTAGTAGTAGTAGTAGAAGCCAGTGCTGATATGGTCAGGGTAACGTCCCACGAGCTACGGCGTCTTGCATGTATGTACAGCCCCGTGTGGGAGCGGCAGTCTTTGCTGCGTGCTATGCATACAAAGGGCCAGGGCCGGGACGAAGAGGATGCAGGCCTGCCTTTCCGTCGGCCTCTCTCTGCACAATGTCCACCTTGTTACATCACCTTCAGATTTTTCTCACTCCTCCCTTTCTAACTCAGCCTGTCTTTCTCTCTGTGCCATGCAGGTCCCAGAACCAGGAAGAGGCCCAAACGGAGAGAGCGACCTGAAGAGGAGGAGAAGAGGCCCAGGACTGCCTTCTCCAGTCAGCAGCTGCAACGGTTGCGTCAGGAGTTCGAGGAGTGCCGATACCTCAACGAGCAGCGGCGGCAGGAACTGGCCAGAGAACTCCAGCTGACGGAGTCCCAGATCAAGATCTGGTTCCAGAACAAACGTGCCAAGATCAAGAAGGCCTCAGGCACCAAGAACGCATTGGCTCTCAGTCTGATGGCACAGGGTCTCTACAACCATGCCACGGTGCCCCAAGAGCCCAGTGACACCAACACGTGATGTGGTTCCTTCTCGAGCGGACTGCCAGGCGTGATGGTGAAAAAGGTTTTCTCTGTACGGCGATTGAAGGACTGAATGGAGTGGAGTAGAGTTTGTGTGCTGCGGAATGTTTTCGAAGTGAAGGCCAAATGGTGATATGAAGCTTTCTGCTTTCGTTGGTCCGAAGGAGGCTTGGACAAAAGTGCAATGTGACCTTTCGAGAAAGCTCTCAAGGAATATAGGGTGCCAGATGAGGACAGGTGTAAAGAATAGAAGCTGCATACTTTCAAGACACAAGTATGGAAGTGACTGCCATGCCGTGCCATTCCTGTCCAACAGGAAAGACGTGGAGCAGCAGGCATACAGATGGCCGATTTTGTAAGAAATACATTGGGAGTAGTTTGAATCAGACTTTTTCAAACTTTCTCACGTAGAACGTGGTTGTCGCGGAGTAATGCTCCATGCAGTAATAATTGTATATATTGCTCCTTCTGCATGTCACATGTTCCAGCAGATCCCTCACAAAGTCTGTCGCACTGGAGAAGTTTTTTTCATTCACGATTATGGCTTGTGGCGCCAATGCTCATATACGTGTTATGTATCTCACAGAGAAGAAGTACTCCAGTATTTGCTGCTATAGCTTTATATACTGATTGATCCTTTTTACCGTCTCTTTTTCTTACATAATGGTTGTCATCGTTTTTACTCTGACCAAACATCTAGACATGCATTCATCAATTTTTTAAGTGACGTCGAGCACTTTTTGCATTCTTAGAATGGACATTCTCGCACATTTATGTAATACTGTAAACTACATGTTTTATGCTGTTGTGTATGCACCTTTTTCTAACTGTCAATCTGCTTCTTCGAGTGTTTTTGCCTCTCGAGACAGAGGAGTTTGCCCGCACAGACCCCGAGGTGGAATGCAAAGCACTTCCCACTCACAGGAGTTCCCGGCTTATGACGAAAACCAAGATCCTCGCCTCTGATAGCGAGGAGGGCCTTGTGTGGGACATTTACAACGCGCGTTATATGTCCAGAGTACAAATTGCTTCGCAGTGTTTCAAAGGGAAATCTCATGTTTAGATTCTTAGATACACCCTCCCACGTCACCTGTTGTGAAAGGTTTGACGAAATGGGCTTTGACAGGCGAAGCGGGCATGGCGCAAGATGAAGAGTGAGACGTAATATCCCTCGCCAGTCAAGGGTGCCCTCAGATAGCATCTGCAGAGTGACTCGACCACACTGGAAAAGATGGAGGAACACGGGAACTCGGACGCATGGGCTGATCTTCCCAGCATGATTGGGGCAGAGCTGCTTGAGGCGCTGTCTGTCTTTTTCCTGTGGCTGGTGGCGAACTGTCTGAACCCTTGCAGGCAGCTGATGACACCGCTCGCGGTTCATTTACCACACCGGAGTTGACAGGAAAACCTCTTTCAGTCTTGAGGCTCGAGGTCGCTGGGAGACATAGCGAATCTGGTTATCGTGAAACAATCTGCTTTTTCCCCTTCTTGCTGGAAACTCTCCTTGTTCAAGGCGCCTGTTGATGTGCATGAGTATAGGAATAGATTGCTGTGAGAAGCTGACACTCCGAATTTCAGCGTTGCTTTTATCACTTTTCCGTGACTGTGCACTGAAGTGCGTAACGGGCTGTCTGTTTTGATTGAATCGAATGAGGGTTTTTTTAAATGGAAAAGTTTCAATTATCTCTCTTTTTGAAGTAGCGAATTTTATATTGGCTTTACAGAAACTCGCCTGTTTTTGTTGTCCTTGAGTGTTAAACACGTGCTGAATCGGGAAATGTCTTTGCTATGAACCTAAACATTTTGTCTATTGCACTATTTGCCCATTTTTTTCTTTTTCAATCTTCATTCACACAGGAATAGAATTCCGCTCGGTAAGCTTCAACCAGCCGATCATATATCCACTCAGCAAGCTGGAAATATGAGTAGTTTTTACTTATGTGAAAATATCGATTTTAGACTTTCATGCACTCCATAGCTCAAGCACTGTATACAATTCCGAAAAGTATGACGGAATAAAGAAGTGAATGTTAACAATTTTTGTGTAGTTGATTTGTGTGTGTGTGTGTGTGTGTGTGTGTGTGTGTGTGTGTGTGTGTGTGTGTGTGTGTGTGTGTGTGTGTGCGTGTGTGTGTCTGCGTGTGCGTGTGCGTGTGTATGTGTGTGAACTCTTGCAGAGTTGTTATGATGTGACAAATCATTTGTTTTGAAGCCGCTATACCAAGGAGCGTAAAGTTCACGCAACAAAGAATCGTAATTAGATGAGGGTGTTCTCTCTTTGTGGTGTAGGGGACTTATCCACCGGTGAAACAGTCACACTTTAAAATAGTCTAACGGATATCTATCAAGAGTGAAAAATGTTTCTATTTATAGTACATATGTCACATGACTTCCGACACAGACCTAACTGTTCAAGAAGGTGAGACAATGAAAAGTAGTTGATGCTGCAGTTGTCCACGGACTGGATAATCTGGTCGGTTTACGGGCTGCGTGCATCTGATTGGTTAACTGTTTGTACGTCTTTCCAAATTTGTGCATAAGCATGAAAGCGTCATTCGACAATAATATTTGGAAAAAAAAATTATAAGAATGTTTCGTCCAAACTAACAGGCAATTGAGGCCATTTGAAACCAAATCTTAAGAACGCCGCAGATGGACGATGCGACCAGCCAGCCAATCAGATGCTTCATTGTTGCATTGCGCTGGCATGTGCCCTGACTCTCACCAGTGGTGGGGTGCATATGAACCTACTACACGGTAGTAGGCAACTAAATGGAAAGTTTGCTACTACATTGCGAAGTAAGGTGTGCATGAAAGCTGAATACACGTATTTACCTCCTAAGTTGGCCACTACACAACCCAAAATGTAGTGATGCTCTGTATCAGCACTACACGGCTAAGAAGCCAACTATTTGCAAATTTCAATGGCGGACCTCTCTTCCGGCGGAAGGATGACGGATGACTGATGACGCTTCTCTGTAATAAGCCGTGACCGATGGCAACGGGTAACACATGCTTCAGCGTGGATGCATCGACCTGCATTCGATTTGTAAAATGCAAAAGCTTTCACGACCTATTGATGCATTCAACATACAGCTTTGATAAATTAATGCTGTGCATGGCTTACATTTTCTTTGGATGGGTTGCTAGTATCCCGAAATAGAGCGTTTTCTGTGCAAACCTGCAACACGTCCGCCATTGAAATGTGCACAGAGTTGGCTAGTTCAACTCTTGTCGTGACCTCTACGCATGCGCATTAGATGGGATATCCCAAGTTAATAATAACTATTCATCTGGGTCATTACTTCGTTGTGGCGACCAAGTAGTGTCTCATGCACACCTTACTGTTGTAGTTGGGAACAACTGAAAGTTGTGAACAACGAAGTAGACAACTACGACGTAGTTACCACCTAAATTAGTAGGTTCATATGCACCCCACCACAGCTGTGGTAAAGTAGTAGTGAGTAAAGACAACTGAGGGTTCGGGAGACCGAAGTTGGGGGGGTTGGGGGGAGGGCGGGGGGCGGGGGGGGGGCGGGGGGGGGGGGGCGGGGGGGGCGGGGGGGGGGGGGGGGGCGGGGGGGGGCGGGGGGGGGCGGGGGGGAATGAGAATAGTCGCCAAGACTGCGTTGCCTGCCTTTTACGACAAAGACAATGGTCAGTGAGCTTCGTCATAGAGATGTCTACTACATCAACACTTCCTAGATGAAGATATCGCACGTAAAGATCTAAACGACTCAACAGCTTTAGTTGTTTGCCTGCTGAGCTAATTTCTCACATTCAGACATGGATCCTATATAGATGGATGGCTGGCTCGCTCAGCCTGCACGCGCTGTGTCATATAAGAAGTTCGCCGATGGCCTAGTTTTCAACATAGTTCTGGTCGCACTTCCGGTTACTCTGCTTACAATGGACGCCGCTGTCGAGCGAATTCTCATGGTAAGTAAAACAGATAATTGTTCAAACAGTGATGATTTATTCCATCAGTTGAAACTGTAAGTACATTTGCAGGCATCCCAGACACACTTTGCAGTTAAAAAAAATGGTATTCATTCCACTTTTGACGGAAAACAAAGCCTTTAGTCACTGCAGCTTGCCAGCTTCCCTGCCTCGCCAGCCCGACTCTGCTTGGAGGGAGCGAGAGAAGTACATAGTCTGTGTGTGTTTGTGCGTCGTCTGTGTGTAAATGTTCGTGTAGATGTTGTGTGAATGTCTGCTGTCATTTCGATCTCGACGTTGGCGTGAGGGTGGAAGGCAGAGGAGGGGAAGGGGGGGGGGGGGGGGGGGGGGGGACGAAAGTGAGCGATCGCAGTTTAAATGGGTCGAGATCGCGCGCGCCTATTTGTGTCAGTGAAAGCGTGTGTGTCGGAATGCAGTAGGGATGGCATGACCGTGGCTGATGATTTCATTGCGTCTGATTGTGTTCCTCGTTCCCCGACCTTTCATTCCACTTTTGACGGAAAACAAAGCACTTTGGTCAGGCTGTCTATAGTTCGTCTGCTACGGACGCCACTGCATGTGGAGCCTGGTGTCGGTGAGGTCCGCGCGTCAGCTATAAATAGAAGTGCGCGAAGAATGTACGCTGTTCTGTCCATGATGAGGTGAAGATTTGTTTTGATTTCAAAGACAAAAGACGTCTAACACACCCACATCCCACTGAAACAAATTATAATGAAAGAAACGTACCTCGTTTGATGCAAGCATCGTCAAAGTGTCGACTGCAGATCTTGGCCTTGTCTGGGTTGAATGCTCCTGCCACTCGATCAATTTTAGCAATGATGACTGATCTCCATTTGTCTTTCGCTTCACTGACACCTTTTCTTGGAATTCCAACAAAAGAAAGTCCCCTGCATGCCACTGATGATACCTTACAACCAACAACACAACACTTGTGTCCATCTGAAGTACTGTTCGCCCTCCTTGATATTGGTTTAGGAACGACGGCAGCTCTTGTATCGCTGTAATTTAATGTCACTCATTTCGCAACACACTGTGGTTGACTAGGCGTTTCAGAAATGGATGACAACAAAACTAAACACAGGGTTACAAACTAGACACATTTTCCCACCGACTTATGCGGAGAAAAAATTCAGATGGCTAAAACTAAGACACAAAAATCGTGATTTTCGCCAGGTGTTTACCTAACAAAGGCATCGGCCTTTGAAAGCGGAGCAACCGGAAGTGCGACCAGAACTATGTTGAAAACGAGGCTATCGGCGAACTTATTTCTGTACACGCCACAGCCAGCCGTCCATATGATGTAGTGTCCATGCATTCAGATAAAGAAATCGCTATGGACGTGTGCGTTTAAATGTGTCCACCAAGGGTGTTTGACTGAATGACCATGGGACGCAAGTGTAATTTTGCTATGTTGCTCCTTTGTAGCAGAGATTTCCTGAGACGGACTCTGTGTGTGTGTGTGTGTGTGTGTGTGTGTGTGTGTGTGTGTGTGTGTGTGTGTGTGTGAGTGCGTGCATGTGTGTGTGTTTGTGTGTGCGTGCGTGTGTGTGTGTGTGTGTGCGTGCGTGCGTGCGTGCGTGTGTGTGTGTGTGTGTTGGGATGCCAAGCAAGGTGGGCAGGGCGTATAGCTCGCATGCCAGACAACCGGCTGCCAAAGCAGCTGCAGTATGGAGATCTCTGCGAGGGAAAGCGAACTGCGCACTGCTGGTGGATACAAAGCGAACTGCGCACTGCTGGTGGATAAAAAAGCGCCTCAGTGACTTCCTGGGAGACTCCCTCAAACATCTACAGATCAACGTGGACGCAGTGGGAGTCACTGGCACAAGACTGCCCCTCCAGCCCGGGCAGGATGACTCCAGGCTCGTGTGTTGCTGAAGAGAGGAGAATTGCAGCAGCAGAGAGGAAGCGAGCAGCAGACCCACAGGGAAAGCCAGGGGAGCCAGCACCCCCACTGTCCCATCCCCCAACACGTGGCCAACACGTGGGAGGGTCTTGCGACCAGGATTGGTGTTGTGGGTCCCCAGCGGACCCACCATACCTCTATCATTGACAACAGAGGAAATCATGGTCTTCTTCGCCTCCAAAGGACGAGCAAAGAAGAAAGAAGAATGCGTGTGTGTGTGTTTGTGTGTGTGTGTGTGTGTATGTGTGTGTGTGTGTGTGAGCGCGTGCGTGCGTGCGTGCATGCGTGCGTGCATGCCTGCCTGCATGCCTGCCTGTCCGTCCGTTAGTCCGTCCGTGTCTGTCTGTCTGTCTGTCTGTCTGTCTGTCTGTCTGTCTGTCTGTCTGTCTGTCTGTCTGTCTGTCTGTCTGTCTGTCTGTCTGTCTGTCTGTCTGTCTGTCTGTCTGTCTGTCTGTCTGTCTGTCTGTCTGTCTGGGTTTTTCCCCCAAAGACCCACGTTTAATTTAGGAACACACACTTTGTAACTGGCCTTTTGAGCTCACAACAGAGAGAGAGAGAGAGAGAGAGAGAGAGAGAGAGAGAGAGAGGTAACAAGGTGCCTTTATGGATAGTCTCCATTCAGTAGGAGCACGGAACGAAGGATCGCTGTCTTTATTTGTGACCATGCAGCACAAAGTCAGTCATTGTCACTTTTCGTCAATTCGAAAACACTGCCAACAAAGACAGACATTGGTTGAATCATCGATGCTGAAAATTTGCTTCATTCAGCTACCTCATCCTCACATCTATTATACGTGATCGCCTTTTTAAATGATTCAAGCTCTATGGTCGTAATTATAAACTTTAATAATATGGATGACTGATCAGGGGGGAAAAGAAAAGCCAGATAATGTTACGTTTATGCACTTTTAACCAAAAATTCCCGTGAAAGTAGGTCAGGTAAATCCATAGAAGGAACAAAGACTCCCCCGTAGTTCGAAATCCAGTGAGGCTGATTGGCGGGTATTTATGAACACGCGAGGAAAAGGGCGGCACCAAGCAGCCAAAGAGCCTACTAAGGGGGTATAATGACAGGGTCAGATCATTCTGATCCAACTGTGTCCCCCTCCTGCACAAGGATCATCATTACGCTCAACTAGCGATTAAACAAAACAAGGCAGGGCAGGGCAGGGCAGGGCAGGGCTGAGCAGGGCAGGGCAGGGCAGGGCAGGGCAGAGCAGGACAAGGCAAGGCAAGGTAGAGTAGGGCAAGGCAAAGCAGGGCAAGGCAAGGCAACGCAAGGCAACGCAAGGCAGCACAGGGCAAGGCAAGGCAACGCAAGGCAAGGCAAGGAGGGCAAGGCAAGGCAAGGCAAGGCAGGGCAAGGCAAGGCAAGGCAGGGCAAGGCAAGGCAGGGCAGGGCAGGGCAGGGCAGGGCAGGGCAGGGCAGGGCAGGGCAGGGCAGGGCAGGGCAGGGCAGGGCAGGGCAGGGCAGGGCAGGGCAGGGCAGGGCAGGGCAGGGCAAGGCAAGGCAAGGCAAGGCAAGGCTAGCAAACCAGCACCATGCCGTCATCCACCATTTTTTCAAGCAAGAAGATCTTACAAAGCGTAGAATCTTGCTAGAGGACACTCAACACATGACGTCAGTCACTATCTGGGTGACATCATACATCCACTCCACAGAAACATTTGTCAGTTTCCCGTCCGCGTCCCCTCCCTCTCCTTCCCTCCCCTCCCCCTCAAATCTATTTTCTGGAGAAACCCTCACAGACTCAAACATTTCAGGTACTTGAACATGCCTTGAAAGGCCAACCACTACCAGCACGGCCTTGAAAGTTATCTCCTCCCGTGCTTCGCGTGCCGGATCCACAGGGGTGCTGACTCCGCCAACCTGCGTCTAGAAATCCCGGGCGCAGCCGGGCGCTGATTGGTCGCATTTCGTGCGGCTTTCTGTTGATTGGATACCTAAAAATAGGCCCCAATGTATCCTTGCGCGTTGCGATTAGATACTGACGACCTATTTCTATATCAGACTGAGACATATTCGTTAAAAGAACTGATTCTCTTCCATGCTGTGAGCGTGAAGAAATATTGCATCGAAAACTTCCCTGGCGCTGAATTTCTCGACGGGCAATCAGTAAAAGCAACGTGGGAAAATAACACGTGCGCGCAACTGAGCAAAATGATAGTATCAACAAAGACGTCTTTGGTATCATATAGATGGGTGGCGTGCATCTATTCTAGAAAACCAATCAACGCCTGGCTTTGCACAGGATTTAGCCTTAGTCCTCCGCCATTTTCTGTCGGTCCCTAAATTATTCCACTTACATTCGAAGAAACGAGCATCCAGCCCATGCAAAAGCCTTGTCAGGGACTATAGCACTATGACAATTCGACAACTTATAACGGTCCAGAACTTCGAATTCAGCCTGAAAACAGGCAAATCTCTTGCAAAAACAACACTGCGGCCCTCCCAATCAATCTGCATGTAAAATCGTTCGCTTTCAGCTTGCTCCTTCGTGTCAGTGAACAGTATAGCTTTATTGCTCGTGTATCAGTCTATCTTATCAACAGGTGCTGGCACCTAGAATGATTCAACGCCGGCAATCGCGCCGAAAGTTTTGAATCGGGCCCCATGTAGATTCCGCCAGTAAATTCTGGGGCAATTTCCGTCCTGGGACGGATGTGAGGACGACACTACTACGTGATACCGTCGTCTGCCTCTGAAGTCTTATCCACTCACAATGTCTAAATTGCCAGAAATGTTTGTCAGCTGGCTTTATTTATTGTGACTACATAATTCTTGGAGCAGATTTACGGTCTGGGTTCTTTTTGTTTTGCCTTTATCCGCGCCTGCCCCGGCATAAAAGTCTGAAAGCGGCTTGATTTGTGAGGCCCAAGTCGCTCCCCGCTATACCTTTCTCACCCTCCCTGTACCGCAGCTACGTAGATGGGAACAAGCGCAACCCGATACAGTAATTTATAAACGCTGCATATTGTTTCAATCAGGGCGAAGTGAAGACAGGTTATCGCACTTCAGCTCGTAGATGCGTCCGCGGTTTGTTAAAGCCCCCCAGCTGAGCTGCGACTATATCAGAAATGACCTTCGAGTCAAGAGAGCAGCCTTGCAAGATCTTCACCAGCAAAACACACAGCGAGGCTGAATTCTGTATCAGCTCTGTGCATGATGAATTCGTCAGCAAAGAAGCTATCAGCAAGGTTGGCTTCTGGGCCGGTGGGGAGTATCACTCAAAATATGGCGACCCTGATAACCTCTCCGTCAGCCAAGGTGACATATCAATCGTACATCACGTAACTTCCGTGCTGGTCCGCCGTGCTATTCGCCGTTCTGAGGCGAAAAGCGCGGATTAAAAAAAAGTGTTTCAAATTTGTGGGATGCGTCTTGTTTGCAGGAGATTTAAATTTTCATATTCAAGATTCATGTGTAATTTTACTCGCTTTCAACACAGAAGATAATGTAATCTGACTTTAAAATGTGGTAACTAATCTTAAGAAAACTGGTGTTTTCCATTCTTTCAACGCATGAGTTTTGAAAGGTATAATTGCAATGCGTTGCAAAATCACGTTATATTACGCTTCATTACCTTACGTTATGCTGTGCTGTGTTGTTTTGGGCTGTGCTGCTTTATGGTATGGTGTGTTTTTCTATGGCATGGGAGGTGTGATTTTTGCTTTTTGTTTGTGTGTGTGTGCGTGTGTGTGCGCGCGCGCGTGTGTGTGTGTGTGTGTGTGTGTGTGTGTGTGTGTGCGTGTGTGTGCGTGCGTGCGTGTGTGTGTGTAATGCTGCATTTTATTGTAATATTGAGTTATGTATCCATAGTTACGTTACGACGTGCAACGTCACGTTGTGCTGCAGTGCGTTATTTTTTTCGCGCCACATCATGCCGTGTGGTATTATGTCATATCATGTAAGGCAATCCCGTACTTTTTCATGTAAAGGGAAGGCGCTGTTAACAAAGTGGCGCTTGTTGTCCACGGCTGTTCAGCCCAGGACGACTCCACATGCAGAGCTGCACGTCGCGGGCCAGCCTGAAGAGGAGGCCAACAGCGCGCCACTTCTTCCCGGAGCTAGAGCTCCCATGCAGACTGCAGAGTGTCGAGTGCCTTTATCGCCACACCTGCGTTGTCCCAAGGTCCTACCTGGACTCGACATCCTCATGTTCAGTCGCTGTTCACAAAAGCCTGCACAGCTCTCTTCTGCTAAGCTCTGCCTTCCATTCTTTGCTATAGGTTATCGACTGGGGTTGTCACATTGGTGGAAGAGCTCTGAAATCACTTGGGTCTCAGGAGAAAATTTGGTTTGTGGTACCTTTGGAGTTCGGGGCTCTGGTTCCGTGATTAGAGTGCTCGCCCGCTGCCGCTTGAAGCTAGCGGTGACGGCGTTCCAAGCTGCGATTCCTACGCTGCATCCTCAGGTACGGCACTTCAGTTGCGTTGCCTCTCCCCACCCAGGAGAAAAACCGGGTACCTGTGAGGGCAGTGATAACACGCTATAGTGTGCTTAACCCTTGTTTGAGAACGCGAGCCAGCATCGGGTTGAAGTACTTACTACCCAGGGATATACAGATGTGCTGGAACCTGACTGTCGCCTAATCCGTCTGTCGCGAAAGTTTTCGGTTACGTCAGCAGACGCGTGATGATGTACGTGCATGGACACGCGTGCCATT
>JAWQFJ010018274.1:25000-30827 GCA_034096865.1 Theodoxus fluviatilis
AGAGACTGGTGGATCGTAAAACTTCATCCATCCATTCAACTTGAAATACATTAATTAATCCATAACGTTGTCCACTGTATAGTTCTGTCCAATGCTCTGCAATGTATATGATGGAACTCACGCTACTTGAATTTCTGTGAGATACCATGCATCATGCTGAAGAATCACGTACAGCATGTGCTGCACCGATACTACTCTTCTCAGTGGGATTGCTGTGGTCTTTTTGCTTTCATGGCTTGCTCCAGCAGCACTCGCACAGCCGGCCCTGAGCAGCACTTATGTGCCACTGTGAGGTGCCTTGAAAATCAAACTGAAGAAGACATCAAGTCCGTAAGGGCAAAATGTGTTTCCTCAAAATCCAAAGGGAGGCCGCTTCCACAGCATTTTGCAGCTTCTTCATCACTGCATCTGAGTGTCAAGCCTAGGCGCCCAGGCTCCGAAGCCACCCAGCCATGGGCCTGTTGACAAAGTCCCTGCACCCGACTTCGAGAAGACAGATCACGGCAATCGAGACAACGAAATGAAATACTTCGAAAAATTATTATCTGCACCAGGAATGCGAACTTTGCGTCTCAATGTTATTCAATGACGAAATGAAACTATTCATCATGCAGTTAAGCTCTGCTCGTAGCGATTCTATGGTGAAAGTCAGTGAGATGACGTGTGCGACGATCAGCATGTCAATTTCCTTATAGGATACATAAATGTGTATTGCATTGCATAGCACTGCATTGTATTGTGCTGACTGTATTGCATGTGTTGTATTTATTGTATTGTATTTAATGCTTTGTGCTGTGCTGTGCTGTGCTGAGCTGAGCTGTACTCGGTAGTGTTGTGTTGTCCTGTGTTGCGTTGTCTTGTGTTGTTGTGTGTTACAATGGAGCAAACGGACCTCTGACCCCCTTCAAACCTGTCTGCTCCTAGGCTTGGCTACGCAATCTCACAATCGCTCTTTGAGTCAGTGACAGGTCGCGGCTCTCTTCAGCGTTCGTTTCTTTCGTGTAGACAATCTGGTTCTTGACTGGTCGGAGCTGACTACA
Organism: Theodoxus fluviatilis; assembly: GCA_034096865.1. Lineage (NCBI taxonomy): Eukaryota > Metazoa > Mollusca > Gastropoda > Cycloneritida > Neritidae > Theodoxus > Theodoxus fluviatilis. The sequence goes on from JAWQFJ010018274.1 coordinate 26,041, forward strand.
GAGCTGAGGTGCAACCCCAGGATGTTACTGTCTGCATTGGCATCTGTCCACTTCAGAATGAAGCGAGGATGTTACTGCCTGCATTGGCATCTGTCCACTTCAGAATGAAGCGAGGATGTTACTGCCTGCATTGGCATCTGTCCACTTCAGAATGAAGCGAGGATGTTACTGCCTGCATTGGCATCTGTCCACTTCATAATGAAGCGAGAGAACAACAAATAAACATTTCCCCCGCCTCCGAACATTGAAATCCCCTCAAGATTTAGTTACAGGATATGTTAATAAAACATCTCTCACTGGCCTTAGCAGGATTGTCCCATTCGTCCTGGGGGCATGATTAAGTGCATTCATAACCTCTCATTCCAATTTTCAGACGACGATGCACATTTCATAATTACATAGTTGTGATTCATTTCAATCTAGTGGTGTTGTAGTGATAACGAACCTAAGGAAAGCCCGAGAATAGCATTTCCATCAGCTTCTAGGTAAGGACAACTAGCTTAATGCCGCTGGTGACGTTGTAAAATTTCTTATGTATAAGGGATACTACGTTCCATCTTGCTTTTGTGTAAAGGACGCTGTTGTGTAATCTTCAGGAGAAGCAAATGAATAGAAGTGTGAAAAATATAGTGTGCGGCATGTGTTATCTTGCATAATTACTGGAGAAAAGTAACACCGTCCTGTAAAATCTCGTGGACGAGAAAAGCAAGAAGCTTAGGTGTACCATATACTTGTTTGGTACTCAATCCAGGCTTGATGGTCCTAACAGAAATTCGATGCAAGACGCACATATCTGTGAAATTATCATTTTGTTTAACATACGTCGAAGATGTTTTATACGTTGCCTGATATGATACATTTAACTCCCCATTCTGTGACGTTCGCGCTCTGATGAGCTTTATGACTGTCATTACCTCTCCTTACAATACCGTTCCACCATAAAACGAGAGGTGAGCCCGACAGATGGACAGCTGTCCAGATAGGATTGAAGCGTTTATTAATGTGCCGAAATTTTTCTGATTTGTGGATGCGATCCCTTACCATTGACACCCATACATCACGCTGGGGTTTTCTGTGAGGAAGGCGTCAAGGTGGAGAGATACCGATCACCTTGCGTCAAAGATCTGGTGCGTGCTCTCTAAAGTGGAACGTATGCCTGACTTTTCAACATTTGCTCTCGTTCTGGTTTGGCCTAACACTGCGTTGATATATTTTTTTAAGGTGAACGCAATAAACCCATACGTTTGGCCCGCCGATGAGGGAACTTTCGGCAGCACCGTCACGAGAGCGTCATTCGTCGTTGTCCGGCCTGTGAGTAATGATGATGTGTAAAACAGTGACCTTGGAGTCTCTTTCTTTAAAAGTATGCGTCAAAAGTGTCCATTATCGTCGTAAGAGGTGAGTCTCCAGCGGATTTCTGTACACGGCTTTTAGGTCTGGAACAGGAGAATCGATGATCTGAAGGAATTGTAATGTGCTGCACATAAAGACAAATCAGACACATTAAGGCATATCGGATTAAAATTTAAAAAAAAATATAAAAAACACGCCTCAAAGATAACAAGTGAAGGTGTAGAGTTCCTGTTGTCAAACACACACACACACACACACACACACACATACACTCACGCATGCACGCACGCACGCACGTACACACACACACACACACATACAAACACACACACACACACACACTATCATATCAAGAACCGAGGCATCCTCTCATTGATCTTTACATTGTATCGCACTGGCACCACACTCTACCCATAAACTCAAACATTCCGTTATACACTCCACCTCTCCCTCCTTCACCTGCCTGACGCAGCTTAAATTAGCGCTCGAACCCTTCTCTTTTTCCATCAACCATGTTCATCTTCTGGAACTCACCACTGACAGCCCAACACTATGCACCAATGGGACCTATACAGGCACATTAGCAACGTATTACTGTGGGGGCCTGGAGAAGCCGAACGGGTTGCCGATGAAGAGATACACCTTCACCAGACAGTTCCTCGACTGGAACAACCCCCACAAGTGTCAAAACGAGGAGAGAAGAGCATGCATCGCACTGAGTTATCTCTCCGTGACCCTCTTTCCTGCCCCCTGCGGCACCAGGAACGAGAAGTAAAGACGTCCGCAATGACGTAATCTTGAGCTTGTACGGCAAAGACCCGACTGCTCAGGCTCGTGCGATCTCCTACATACCAGGCCCACCCTGCCAATTTCATGGTGAGAAGCCGCGGAAAATGATGAATGTTCGGTGTCAATGCGGGATTAGGCTAACCGTTTTGCCAGAGGAAACCAAGAAATTCGAGACACCAGGCCATGTGGGTGCAATGTGTTGAGCGGCGTTAAAACGCCCAGAAACACCATTTGTCTCGACAGCGGGAGCTAAAAGGAAACCGTGATCTTCGTCCGGCTCGATCGTAGCTCAACATGTTGAAAGGACAAGCGCATTTCATGCTCTTATTTCCATGTTTTGTGAATGGAATTTTTAAGTGGAGGAGTTCCAGACATGGCCCATTTGCTGCGAATAGACATTGCGGCTCCACGATACTCTAACTTTCCTTAATTAATTCACACTCGTTAAGTTGCCTAGACAGATAGGAGATGATGTTGCTGTCACCCAGGCAGAAACTCACATTCACGGTTATTTCCGGACTGTACCAGCACTGCAAATGCTCTTTTATTGAGGAGTGGTTTGTGCTGGATATGTCAGTGAAAAGACTACGTGAGGTGAGGAAAGTATGTGATCTCGCCATCTATACGAAAATGTTATTTTCCTTCAACACGATCCTCCATGTGAGATTTTTGTCATTCGTAATATGTTTGCTGTGTTGAGTTTGTCAATGATGCCCTTTTTCTGTCAACGTCACTTCTGCTCCAATCTCTGTTATTACTGGCGTCGTCGTCATGGTCATTGCTGTTGCTATCTTTGTTGATTTAATACTATTTAATTACATGCCTATGGATGGCAAGTTTAGACATTGGCGTCATGATTGGTAAGCCTATAATTGCCATTTAACTTTGTTCGGTTATTCATCAACTTGTTCACTCATTCGTTTGTTCATTCGTTCGTTCTTTCCTTCCATCTTATGTTTATTCATTCAATTTGCATGTTTGTTTCTTCGTTTGTTCGTCCGTCCGTCCGTCTGTTGTTTCTTCATTACTTTTGTTTACTACTCAGTCTCGACAGACCCGTTTCTTCATGATGATGTCATAATCATCCTATCATCGTTGCGTCACCACTCACGTCAATTCTGAAACTCCGCCACCTAAGCTACGTCACAAGGGGCATTACGTCAGGGCGGCGTCAGAAGACGTCACCTTGGCGTCACGTGGGTGCCAAGTTGTGGCGGGAAACGGGGCGACGTTGTCAGCGCAGCAGTCAGTCTCCACGCCCGCCGCGATACGAGAATAAAGTAATTTGTACATCAAAGCGCGCCGACGCTCGTCCCGAACCCAGACGCCCGGCACTTAAAGGAGCCGACAGAAGCCGATAGGATCGGAGTTGGGAAAAGGGGCTGGACAGGGAGAAAACGTCTTCGAATGATGGCCCTTTCCTGATTTTAATGGAGAGATGGCGAGCCGAGCCCGGCCTGTCGCGATGCCCACTTGTAGCGACTTCTTCCGACGGAAACGTTGCAGAGAACAATATCTCAGCGCATCGGCCTTGACGCCGGCAAAGAGCGCGGTGGGCGCGACATTTAAGGCAGCGCTTGCACGTCTCTCTCACTCCTTCCAGCCTCGTAAAGCTAAAAATAGGCGCTAAGCGGGCAGTAAATTACAGACAGCATGTCAGCCATGTCGTGGACAAGGTCGGGTGGGGTGGGGTGGGGAGTGGAGGGTAGGGTGGGGATGGAGATGTGGGGGTGGGGTTGGAGATGTGGGGGTGGGGATGGAGATGTTGGGGTGGGGATGGAGATGTGGGGGTGAGGGAAGGAGGAAATGGCAACGAGGTGGGGATATCGAGGAAAAGGGAGATGGAGGGAATGGGTAGATGGAGAGATGGAAAAGGTGGAAGAAGAAGATGGGTTAGAGAGATGGGCTGTATTGAGGAAATATGGTCATTGGACAGAGAAATGGAGTTGAATGTGAAACGCTTAGGAGACGATGGAGAGATATACTGTACTTGGAAAAGGTGAGGATAGGATGGAAAGATGGATGGGTATTTAAAACAAAGGGTACGATAAAAAGAAATATGGACTGAGAAAAGGCAAGAACTTTGAACTTTGAAGCTTTATTGTCAAGACCATCGGTATATAGACAAGAGGGTAACACAATCAAACATAGAACAATAATTGAAAATCGTACAACCTTCATAATAACAAAAATGCATATACTTTTACTGGACATCGAGCTGTGCGAGTTGGTCCTGATCAGATGATGATGCAGAAAAGGCAAGAATAAGATAGAGAGCCAGAAGAGATTGAAAGAGGAAACACTTGAACATGCAAAGTTGATGAACCACCAATAACAAGAACAAAAAATGAACAGATTTGTCCAGGGAGTTAAATTCCGTCGGCGCGAACGAGTCTTGAGAGTGGAATTGGAATCGCAACCATAAACAACAGATACACGACTTTTATAGAGAGTGCTTTTGTTCCTGAAAGTCTGCAAGGACCATGACTGCCACTGGCGCTGACTGGAAACGATCACATTCGTGTCGTTGAATCGAGTGATCGCAGGACTGGGAGGGAAAGGAAAGGGCGAGAGGTGTTGGAATCGGGAGGGTGTCAGGAAAGAATGGGACATACGAGTGTGCAGACGTATGATAGTGAGAAATT
>JAWQFJ010018279.1:0-22500 GCA_034096865.1 Theodoxus fluviatilis
CATGGGTGGTTCCGCGACGACATAGAAAGCAGCAGATGGTTGATCAATGACTGGCATGGGGGAGGGGGGGGGGGGAGAGAGAAAGGAGCCGGAGGGGGCGGGCTGGGAGGTGGGGTTGAGGGTGGGTGAGGGGGCTGAAAGAGAGGGAGGAGGAGAGGAGGAGGAGGAGAAGGAGGAGGAGGGGGAGGTAGATTACTTTTCGCAGTGGTCTGTCCACCTTAGCAGACAGGGTGGAATGAAACCTTTTCATCAATCACTAGCGTCTGCCACACCCTCACCTCTTTTGACATCCCTGACCCTTTCCCCCTTACCACAACCCCCCCCCCCCCGCCTCCTTCCTTCTCTGGACCCATGCCTCCCCTCCTCCTCAGCCTTTGCCCTATGCAATCAATTCTGGCACCCTAATCAGTCGCAGCAGCTCAATCAGGCGGCCTGCCCTCAGGGTTGCGGGTGGAAGAGGTGAGGGTATGAAGGGCACAGCAAGGTAAAGCAACCACGTCCCACTTGTAAACAGACAGGATCGGCAGACATAGAAATAGCGAGTTGTAAACACACACAGACACACACACACAGACACACACACACACACACACACAGACACACACACACACAGACACACACACACACACAGACACACACACACACACACACACACACACACACACACACACACACACACACAACCACAGCCAGCCAGCCAGCCAGAAAAGATCGACAGTCAGAGACTAAAACAGACACATAGACACACACATATGAAAAAAGTATGTTAACAAAAAGAACAGAACATTTTAAAATGAACGACACAAAATAATAATCGTAACAAGACTGGGAAAAGGAGATAGAAAGATGAATGGATTAACAATTAAACCAACACACAGACCGATACACGGCTGAATTTGCGAGTTGAGAGACGGGCAGACATGATGACATATGCATACTGGACAGTCAGTGGCAGTAAGAGATAGGTTGGTTGGTTGGTTGGTTGGTTGGTTGGTTGGTTGGTTGGTTGGTTGGTTGGTTGGTTGGTTGGTTGGTTGGTTGGTTGGTTGGTGTTTTACGGCCTATCAACCTTTGTAGGTTATGAAAGGCCATTAAGCACGAACATCTTTAGAACAGTTTGGAGTAAACGCTACTCAAGTCACGGTGTCCCTAGTTATTCGCCTCTTACGAATTGCGTAGGGAGACGCGGTGGGTCAATTCTTGCCCCGAACCCAGAGGGAGAGGCAGTAAGAGGATTTTCGACGTAAACGTCAACAACGCCGATGATGAGACAGTCCCAATCTGAGATGTGCAGAGCCCGTGGCAAGGAAGGTCTACTACAGCTGTGTCCTACGCAATAGGCGTCGCGGGGTGCCATTTTCGTATACTTCGTTTGTTGTCAAGGGAAGGCGAACGCTGATCCTGAAAATGTGCGACTCTCTCCTTCGTCAGTGCTCTCCAAACATTGCAATCAGCGGCAATTTTTTTCAGTTGTTAATATCGATGCCAAACGTCTTCAGATGTTTTAAGGCAGCTAGCCCAGGCTGATCTAGTGTACGGCCAATGATGCTTAACACCTCCTTAGTCAGCCAAAGTAATACCATGTTCACGTTTTAGGGGCCAGGTTCAGTAAGCTCAGGAACTCCGACGCATAGAAAGAAACAAAGTATAATGCAAAGAAATATAAGACAGAACAGCGTCACCAAAACCTACACACTTCAACACGTCTTTCCTCAACAACCACTTTCTCACTCTTTTCTTGATTTAGCATTGCGACTCACCATAATCCCCTTCCCTTCACCCCTATACCAACCCCCCCCCCCCTCTCTCTCTCTCTCTCTCTCTCTCTCTCTCTCTCTCTCTCTCTCTCTCTCACACACACACACAACCTCTGTGTGTCTGTGTATGTATATCTACACACACATGTGTGTGCCTGTGTGTGTGTGTGTGGTTGTGGGTGTTGGTGGGTCGGTCGGTCGATCTATGTGTGTGTGTGTGTGTGTGTGTGTGTGTGTGTGTGTGTGTGTGTGTGTGTTTGTCTCTCTCAATCAATCTCTTCCCCATTCTCTCCCTCCTTTCCCCCATCCCCCACACTTCCTCCCTGCCACAGCACTCCCACCCACACCACTCCTACCCACACCCATCCTCACTTCCACACCTACCTGCTGCACGCCGTACACGGGTTTCTGCAGATGGGGCTTGATGAAGGTCTCGTGGACGTTGCGTCTGATGACGTAGCCGATGATGAGGCCCAGGAAGAAGAGGACGGCCAGGAGAAGGACCTTTAGCAGCATGCCCTTGGGACCGCTGAAGCACTCGGTGCACCAGTGCGGGGGTCTGGGCCTGTCAAGGTTCTTGTACTCGATGTCGATCTGGTCCGAGTCAGCCTCCCACCTTGACACCGGCTTCCCGGCCACGTAGCCTCGCGTCGGCATGCTGCAGGAGAGAAAGAAGGAGGAATGAAGAAACTGGAGGGAAGAGAGGGCGAATGACAGAGCGCGTTTGATTAAGGATGGATGGATGAATGGATGCATGGGCAGATGGATTGATGGATGGATGGGTGGGTGGATGGATGGATTGATGGATGGATGGGTGGATGGATGGATGGATGGATGGATGGATGGGTGGGTGGGCGAATGGGTGAGCGGATGGGTGGACGGATGGATGGATGGGTGGGCGGATGGATGGATAGAGGGATGGGTGGGTGGATGGATGGATGGGTGGATGGGTGGGTGGGTGAGCAGGGGTGGATGGATGGATGGATGGGTGGGCGGAAGGATGGATGGATGGGTGGGCGGCAGGATGGATGGATGGGTGGGCGGCAGGATGGATGGATGGATGGGCGGGTGGATGGATGGATGGGTGGGTGGGTGCATGAATATATAGGTGAATGGACGGATGGACGGATGGATGGATGGATGCATAGATGGATGGGTGGATGGGCGGGTGGATGGATGGATGGGTGGATGCATGGATGGACGGATAGGTGGGTGGATGAGTGTATAGATGAGTGGTTGGAGGGGTGAAGGTGTGTGAATGGATGGATGAGTATGTGTGTGGTTGGATGGATGGACAGACGGATGGAGGGACGGATTGAAGGATGAATAGATGGCAGAATTAAAGAGCACTGGTCTGTCTCTTACGTAGCCTCGTGCTACCTGAGCAACCGATGGAAATCGATCACTGACAGAAATAAATTGACACGTGAATCAATCTAAAACACATAATGGATGACAATGAATACATAACAACGCCAATAAATAAATTAACAAGGTAATGGAAAAAGAGAGAGGAAAAAATGAATGCATCCTTTAACAGACGAATACGGCTTCCCAGTCCTGTAACCTGGCAGCGGAAGCTACGAGATGAACACAAGGAATGACACATTTGAATACAATGTGATTACAGAGAATATAACGTATAATGCGGCATGCTGAATAAAAACAGGACAATTGAGGAATGACGGTCAAAATTGTTTGTCTCTCTCTCTCTATCTCTCTCTCTCTCTCTCTCTCTCTCTCTCTCTCTCTCTCTCTCTCTCTCTCTCTCTCTCTCTCTCTCTCTCTCTCTCTCTCTCTCTCTCTCTCTCTCTCTCTCTCTCTCTCTCTCTCTCTCTCCTGCACAGCTGCTGATGTCAGCATGCCAGCAATGTAAACTCGCCACGGGACCCACTTATGGAGCACAGAGAACATTTTCATGAGAGCAGTGACACTAGTGACAGAATAGACAGACTGATAGAGTCGAGTTCTGCTTTCACGTCGAAGCGCATGGATGCATGAACAGGAATTTCTGAGTGAAGCCAAATCCCTATTCGATTATGAATCAAAGCTTCGGCAATTGATCGGATATTGGAAGTCTGGGGAGTAAGGGGGAGTGGAGGGGGGTTGAAGGGGGGGGGGGATGGCTGGGAGGAAGAAATAACGGAGCGGAGTTAAAAAGGTGGGACAGTGGGGTGGGCGGTTGGGGGGGGGGGAGTGATGGGTTAGGGGGTGGGGGTGGTGGGAGGAGGAGGTGAAAGTACTTTCTTTCTTCATTACCTGTCAAACCTGTCTGTCACACTCAACAAAGCACAGCGCAGTAGCGCTACGAACACAGGAAAGCGATTTGGCTTCTTTGGCATGTACACAGGGCAGCGTATTGGACACTGACGGGCTTCATTGATGTGTGTGTGTCGTGCCTGCGTGTGATGGGCACGTGCATTGATGACGCGAAGGACTGCATATTGACGGAGAGAGGAAAGGAGACGAAAATGAGTAAAAGGTCAGTGACGTGAATAGAGAGAAAGAAACGAATGAGGGCAGACACACATTTACTCAAATGTATGTATGTGGGTGTTCAAAACTTATAGCAACGGAGGGAAAAAGAGAACGGATGAAAGAACTGAGTGAAAAGAGTTGTGACGTGTGCATAGAGACAAGCTTGAGCAAACGAGTTCACTCTAAAGCCTACGCTATCAAGTCCCGATACCCTGAGAGCCCTGAAACATTCATAAGAAAAAGAGGCAAATTCATTTCTGCGATTGAGGCACAAACAACATAGAAAATGGCTGTAATCCCCACAAGAAGCACAACATAAATGAACGCAACTTACTGCCTCTAAAATATACCCTTGAAGTAGAAGGGGGAAAGGAGAACCAACAATAGGCCCTACTGAAGTTTTTCACGAACCCGAAAGCAGATGAGGCAAATAGAAATCCTGGATTGTGAAAACGGGGGATGAGGACTGGAGAGGCAAAAAAAGGGGAAAAGACTGCTTTTACAGCGAAGAAGAAAATGAGCAGTTGCCCAAATGACCGTTTGCGCCAGCTGAAGATGACAGAGGTAGAATTGAAGACGACGAGCTCTGAGAGAGAGAGAGAGAGAGAGAGAGAGAGAGAGAGAGAGAGAGAGAGAGGATGAATGGACACACGCACCCACACACACACAGACACACACACACACACACACACACACAAACACACACACACGCACACACACACACACACACACACACACTCACACACACACACGCACACACATACACACAAACACACACACACACACACACACACACACACACACACACACACACACACTAACAACGACAGCGATGGAGACAGAAGGAAGGGACGGCCAAGCAGCCAGCCAGATTAACCAGTCACCCAACCCGATTACTAAAAAGACCATTACATGAGGTATGAGACAGTCTTACACAGTCTACGTGTGCCTAGCAAGAAAAACTGAGTCTACTTCATAAGTGGAAGAGAATAGTACGAGAAACATGATTAACACTAACATGCCCAAGAGCGTGAAAGCAAAGTAAAATTGGAAAAAAGAAGAACATTTACATTTGATTGTAGGATTGGGGTTGGGTTAAGATGGAGTGTGGGTGTAGGGATAGAAAGTATAGTGAAAATCATCAGGGAAAGCAACCTAGTTGGCAGGGAGGTAGAAATAAACTACAGACAGAAGCAGAAGTGTAATCAAATAATTACTCATCCACTTATTTCCTGATCAAAGATATTTAGTCATTCAAGGTAGGAAGGATTAGAACCTCTCAACTGTTGAAGAAGAGGGCGGGGGAAGAGGGGTGGGGGTGGGGGACGTCGGGCTGATGGGGAAGGGAGTAGGAGATGAAGGAGAAGCTGATGAAAGGAGCAGAACAAAAATGATAGAACGAAAGAGGGGTAGGGGAAGAGAAAGCGAGAGGGAATGAAGATGGAGGTAAGGGAGTAGAGGGGAGGGTGTGAGGGGGTAAAGGGGGAAAGAAAGAAAAGGTTGACGGAAGAGGGGGGGTGGTGGTGAGAGGGGGTGGTGGAGGTGGTGGTGGTGAGAGGGGGTGGTGGTGGTGAGAGGGGGTGTTGGGGGTGAGAGGGATTGGGGATGGAGACGAGATGATGAAGAGCCTTTCCGCCATTTCCTGGTCTGGGATGAGGCAGACGGAGACACCAGACAGACCGGAAGTCAAGGGCACCTGCGATGCTACATCACCAGCTACAGCAAGATGAGGAGGAAGAAGGCGTAGAGAAAGAGAGAGACAGAGAGATATAGGGGGGGGGAGGGAGAGGGATGGGGGGGAGGAGTTAGAGAAGTGGGGGGGGGGGGGGAGAGAACAGTCACGCGAAAATAAAGACTGAGAGATAGTTAAAGAGCAATGAAAAAAGAATAAAACAGAAGGACATTCTGATGTAGTAAACGATACGAAAATAGACAGTTTCCGAAAACCTAGTCCAAGGATCCCCTGAGCTGAAGATGTTTCAGAATGGCACTGACGCACAGGCCCCTACATACACACGATGGCAAACCTTTGTAATAGCCTGGACTGAAAAGATTCTCTGAAAACAGACAACCAAGTGTAACCAACGGCCGGAGCCGCCCGATGTCCCCTCACAATCTGGAACCAATGACTGCTGGCTTTTAAAGAACTCTTCTTGCTGTAAACACACTCCGTTAGACTGATGCACATATGGACGTCCGGCGGCCTCTGAGCCAAGCACTGATCATTTTCACCACTGGAAGTAATGTAAGTCGACTATGCAAATTGCTGGCAATATGATGAATTTAATCAAGGTGCGGTGACAGCAGTGTGGAATCAGGCAAATGGAGAGTTGGAGGAAAAGGCAGGATAGGGGACAGCAGAGGCCAGGAAACAGACGTCCAAAGAACCAAGGGAAACAGGTCTTAGAAAGTCACGTGACGTCCTTTTTGAGTGTCCCCGGGGCTGGGAGTAATCAGCATTTAACTTCTGGTCCTCAACCCAAAGGGCCCAAGCGTAACCCTGTCTGGCCTGTCCTGCCTGATTGCATTTAGCCTGTCTGCTCCCTACTCCTTCCTCAGCTGGCGTTTTTCTCCCACTCACCCCCACCCCACGCCCTCTCCATTCCACACCATCCCCACACTCCACAAATCATACATCACTTCAACACTGTTGAAATCTCTTCCTAACGCTCCTCCCTCCACCACACCCCTTTCCACCTAGACCCAATTCCCTCTTTACATTCCTATTCGACTTTAGCTCTAATCACGTCTGCCCGGCTTTCAACCATCCACCCCATAACCCGCGACCCAAACGGCACCCCTACCCCGAATGACCTGCCCCTGGCGCCAGCTTTGGCATCGGTCCAAGTCTACGAGGGCCGACTCCAGTTCCAAGCAATATTCCCAGACCGTTTTGCAGACAGCGGAAGAATGGTCCTGACTTCTGACAGGGCTACCAATTTCCCCCAGGACTCTTTACCGCGCGAGTGACTAGATGTATGTGCATGAGACCATGTACACATCTAAGTGGATTCGAGCATGTACCGGCATGCGGTAACGAGCGTTTGGGTGGCGGTGGGTTGGGGATGGGTTGGAGGTGGATGAGGTGAGGGTGGGTGGAGGAGGGGTGTTTGGTAGAGGGATGGATGAGGGAGTTCACAGTTCTCTACTGTGTTTGGCTGATGCTTCAATGCAGAAGCAAGTGGCATGCCTTCAGAATGTACACTCTTAGGCTACATAGTGGCAGAACACTCTGCTCTACATGGCCATCTGGGATAAGGCAGAGTTCGTGGTCTCTTGAGATAGATGGCGGCCGGCCATCCTTCCTTTCATCCATCCATCCAGCTGCCCGTCCATCCATCCATCCAACCATGCTTCAATCGATTCATCCATCTACCATCTATTAATCCATCTATCTGCCCATCCATTCATACAAGCTTCCATCAATCCATACATCTATCCACCAATCAATCCATCATCCGTCTGTTTGCAAACACCGCTGAAACTGCCCATAAAAAAAATTCGATAGAAATTTCTATAGAATTCTATAGATTTCTATCGAATTTATCTATAGAAATTTCTATAGAATTCTATAGAAACTTCTATAGAAATCTATAGAAATTTCTATAGAATTCTATAGAAACTTCTATAGAATGCTAAATTTCTATAGAATTCTATAGAAATTTCTATAGAAAATTTTTATATGGGTGTATCAGTGAAACAGACATGTTTCCGTATCAGTGAGGTAGAAGCAGCGCGTTTCTGTCACTCTATGTGCGATATATTTTACAGGCTATGTGGTTCAAGACTCGGTAATTGTCATCTCGCAACTCACCAGACATCTTGGCCAAGGTTCAGTCATTGCTTGTGAGGCAGCTTGGCAAACATAAGTAAAAGACAGACCGCCAGATTTCCAAAGACAAAATAACCCCCCACTCCCCCCAAAAATGACCACAAGAATCGCTTGGTGTAGGATTCCCTGGTTTAATGGCAGAGAAAACGTTTCGGGCGTAATCCTTCCTCAGAATTCCTAAATGTCCGAAAGTTCCTTGTGATCAATTTTGGTTCAGTTTGACAAATATTTCATTTGGAACTTGTTCGGTTTGGCGAATATTTCATTTGGAACTTGTTCAGTTTGGCGAACATGTCACTTGGCACGCAACGTATCTTTTACTGATGTCAGTCACTTGTTATTCTACCCTTAAGCAAACAACCGGCATAAAATTAATAGGAATTCTCACAATTCTCTAAAGGTTTGCCTGTCGGCACTGTCAAGCTAAGGTAAAACTAATCTAGGCTCCTTGCTCACTTTTATGCATCACTGAAGATATGTGCAAAATCTGGTTCATGTTGAAACGTCAAGCGAATAAAAATCAATGCATGAAACGAAAAGAGTGGTTTGAAATGTTGTCTTCCCCTACACTATTCGTATAATGGCATTACCATATTTTTGTCCATCCAGCAATTTTCAGCATACAGAAGCCACAAGCAAGGGTTGGGGGGGTGGGTGTGGGGTGGGGGGTGGGGGGAATTTAGCGTTCTTAAATAACTACGTCAATACTTTTCAGAGGAATGATTCGATGTCCGAATATACTTTATTTAAAAAAAATAAAAAAATCCAGAATATTTTCAATCAATACAGAAATGCAACAGTTTTGTCCAGGACACAATGCACTCATCATCATTTTGAGTCGATTCAAATTTCGCTGAATATACACGAACATTTAAAGGCAAGCATAGGAGCAAATAAGAATGAATAAATGAATTAATGACTGTGAATGAATGAATAAATGGAGTTTACGGCCTATCAGCCTTTGGAGGTTATGCAAAGTCACTAATCAATCACGGGAATCACTCATGCTGGTTTAGGTAATAACGAGTTGAGTTTAGGTTTCCATAGTTACTCGTCTCATACAAATTGCTTCTGGAGACACGGTGGGTCTATTCATAGCCTCGATCCCCAGGGGAAGATAAGATATGTATAAATATGAGCCTGGGCTATCACATCACACTGCAAGACAACGAACTTGCTGCCTTTGATGAAGCCGCTGTAACCGTGGAGATTTTGAAAACAAAACAACAAACATGTACCTGTTTTGCCAGGATGTGTGTTTAAGCTTGCGATCAGTGCTTATAACAAAGGGCTCGAAGAGATCTCTCCTTCTGGATGTGGGAATGATCCCAGCCTCGTTTGGGGGAAAATCGTGTTTCGTCATCAGGCAGTCCAACGGAATTCATCAACAAAAGTTGTCTTAATTCGATGTTTCAATAAGACTTTGTACGATTGATATGGAAACTAGACTCAAACTTCCTTAAAAAAAGTCGAGTACATATAAAACAAAGCCAGAAACTAATGAGTAACAAATCCATAGTATACACACGCACCTCACAGACATGAGTTCTTGTCATCCTTCTCCATACCTCTCTTTTCCTCAAACCACCAAACAATCTAACTATGATCACGTAGAATCAGTGACCAGAGTTATTTTTCACGAGTTACTCTACATTTACAGCACACCAACCTTGATGCTCTGTAGCGGACCAAAAGCACGGCTACGCCTTCACCTCTGTAGCCACCAGGATGCCTGCGGGCACGGTCGGACCAGCCACCCTACCACCGGTGTCTGGATGCAATGACCCACAGGGACTCCAATAAATTGCCATCAAGCGCCAAGTGAAGCTCAAATATTTGCTTTCTTCCCGCCAACCATCCATCATCATTGCCCTGCCAGATAGCGGGCGGGAGGTCCGTGGTCGGAATTGGGTAGACTGGGTGGGTCCGCGAGTCGCCTCGCCTCCAAGACTTCTATGGCACCAATGGTGCCTTCATTTGCACCTGGCATGTCGCTCCTTGCTCGCCCCAGGCAATACAGGAGCCGCAGCAGCCATTACAGGCGCTACAGATGCCCGCACGGTCATTGATCGGGCGTGGAGATCCCCAGGGGGAAAACCTCCGCGCGGGAGGGCGAGCGACAACGGTGTTCTCTGCATGGAATATTCGAAAGGGTGTGGAACAGAAACCACGGAGCTAGGTCATGGGCTCTGCAAAACTTGGTGCAGTGGATGGGCTTAGTAACATTCTACATCAGTGCAGCACGCTTCTGTAGGCAGCTATGGAGTTGGATACACTTCAATCGATTCATTCTTCCGACGGCGCCCACCTTCCTTCTCTCTGCAGCTGCCCCATGCAGTTACAGGACAAAGAAAGCCAGCCAGACCATCTGCATGCTGTACAGAATCCCTTTGACACTTACACCCCTGTACACATGTACGTAGGCGCAATAAGCGGGACGGGAATATGAGCGCATAGTGTGGTCTGAGTATTTAAACGAGGATTCTCGCTGTTCATGTCATCGATCAATTTAGTAAGATGATGTCGTGCCTAGAGATCAGAACGAAGAATCAAATTCCATTTCATACATCCATCCAAAACGACCTGTTCAACACGGCTGTCCTACCCATCACCTTCATCTGGTATTCACCGAAACAGCTTCTCCAGCTCACCCTTAAGTTCACTGTTGCAGATCCTGGCACATTTAAAGTCAACTCCATCACAAACTTTCTTCATTTTACAATCTGTTTGATCACACAGCTACCGGCGGCCTCCCTTCGGACAAACGCTGGTTATTATTAATGAAGCTCTTCGCCTGTCTGATGGTCGACTTGATCGGCGTTGTGTCCGCCTTCCTCTACACTGCTTTTCTGCACGCAACGGCAGAAGACGTACGTCGAGAGGAGTCAGGTCTGCTGACCTGATGTTTGAATAAAACGTGACTGGAGGTAACTTTATTCATCGCTCCACACGCAACCCTTACACTAGAAAGGGAATCGTGGTCTTGCCTCTTTGGGCAAGGTGCTTTCCTCGCACTACTCCTTTTCCCATTGTTGGAAAAGGGAAACATGTCATATGGGAAATAAATACAGTAAAATATGTAATAGCATGGCTGGCATGGTTTTTTCCCTTAAGTGTGAAGACACGGTGCAACGGAGACCAACACAGGTGCATACTTCTCGTGTTAGACGTTTGAGGAATGCAAGCAGCGGCGAGTGCAACATGCACGCACGCACACACACACACAAAGGCTCTCGCCCCCGCACCCCACCCCCCTCTCTCTCTCTCTGACGGCAATTTAGTGTGTAGATGATGAAAAACAAACGAACGAACAAACAAACAAACAAACAAACAAACAAACAAACAAAAGAGCATTCAAAATTTCAATAAGCTTGTACACAACAGCATATTTATGTTTCCCGTGCCACTTTAAGTGAAAACATATGCATTAAAACACATATTTTGTTTATCTCGTGGCAGCAGACCACGCTGCAAAGTTTTCATAACCAAATTGCTTCCAGGAAGGGAAGCTTTCAAACCTCACATTTCAATCAAACACTGGCGAGCAATTTACGTTCACAGTCCAATGCAGAGCACCTGATCCAGCGATCGACCGCCTGCGATAATCACTTCCATCGATCGTCAGCAACCGTTCTGCCCTCTGCGTTGGACGTCCTCATCCAGCAGACGATGACAATGGCGCACAGAGGGTAGTGTATCGCCCGCGGGCAGGGCAAAGAGAACGACGACGATAACAATAGCGACGACCCACGCGCAATGTTTGGCCAAGGCGGAGTGCTATGCTCTACTCCAGGACGACATGCATTGGTCTCTTAGATCTGGAAACGATGCTGGTGTTTTCTTCAATGCCAGCAGGCATACAGACCTCATTGAGTCCTGTGCGGACAGTGCTGGCCCAACCCCGAAAGAGGAACGGGATTGGGAAAGATCAAAGTTCAGGCTAAAAAAGCGAGGGAGCATGAAAGGGTTAAGCAGGGTCTGCCTAACGACTGGTTTTAAACACAAAGTGCAATGCAAATTCAGTCTGGCTCCTGCGATGTTTTGAACAAAGCTGCCTTCGTTATAACCTGAACCAATTTGCCGCAGCAATTCCATTGCAAGCAAAGATGATCCAGCTATCGTGAGGTCACTCAGTGCGAGACTTAATGACCTTTCTCAGAAAGTTTCGTCTCTCTCCGGACTGCACTTTAAGCGGCTTCATTGCCCTCTATTTTTTCCATGATTACAACCGGGACCTTAAAGAGGCGTCGCACACAGAGAAAAGAAAGAGCTGAGAAGGGAGAGAAAACATGGGAAAGCTGAGAAACGCACTGAGAATGATTATAAATGTATTTGGACAATACTTGAGGAGTGGACCTAAGAAGAATAGCATGAGTCATTCGGGCTAATATATATTTAAGGTACGCTAGAAGAAAAAATAAGTACACGAAGTGAAAAACTCCCCTCTGAGAGAGAGAGACAGAGAGAGAGAGAGAGAGAGAGAGAGAGAGAGAGAGAGAGAGAGGGAGAGAGAGACAGACATACAGACAGACAGACAGACAGACAGACACACAGACAGACAACCAGACAGACAGACAGACAGACAGACAGACAGACAGACAGACAGACAGAGAAAGAAAGAAACAGACAGACACACTGATAGACATGCAGACAAACACGCAGACAGACAGACATAAAGACCGACGAACAGATGGAGAGGCAGACAACGAGACGGAGAAGGTACACATAGATCGACAGAGAGGGGCACGAATAAAGAGACCTCCCAAGAGAAACAGCTATATAAAGAGGCAGATACAGACAGACGGAGGCAGGGTAGTAGTGGTTTTGAACGACAAAGTCCTTGCAGCAGCCTTCTTGTCACAGGCACCAGCTGCAAGGCACTTCAAACTGCCCCGGGACACGAGACAAAACATTCATAAACATTGCACGGGAATATTACATTCGAGAGCCTGAACTGAAAGCGAGCAGGTGCGCCATCATATTTCAGTCATGGCAACGAGGAGAAAGCACTTCACCTCACTATTCCCAAGCCCTAAATCTGGCAAGAACCAGCCTCCAAAGGCCCAGTCTTTCCTTTGCCATCTGCCGCACAACCGTAAACGGCGTGGGAAACAGGGTGCTGGCAATCTCAAGGAAAAACCCTTGGGGCGTTCCACATTCCGCAAACTGCTAACGAGGTGCTTCCAGTCGTCGTTCCTGACGACCCCATTCTGAGCTCGAGTAGCATCAACTTCCGGGAAAAGCGGAACCGGCACCTGAGCATGCGCAAAGAGGCCATAAGGAGGCTGAGGATGAGAGAGAACCGGGGCTTGAGGGGGAACGGAGCAAGAAGAGGAACACTTAGCAAGACGTGACATTGGAAATCGATCTCGCTCGCTCATGTCCTCCTGCCATAACTCGACTTCAGGTTTAAGATTTCATGTAGCAAGTTAAAGTCTTCTAAAGGTTTTATTTTTTCATACACAAATCATTTTTTTCTTTTATTTTGAAGAAGTGTTTTTTTTTCAAGAGACACCTTAGACTGTAAATAGGATTTAAGAAATCTGATAAAAAAACAGCTCGAAACATACGTCGGGGGAAATGAACAAGTAAAAAAGGCAATGTACGTGCGGTGATTAAAAAAGCTGCTGACCTGGCTGAATATATGGCGGTTTAAAGGCGATTTCTTTTTTCTTTAGCTTCTGCTTCAGTGACGCTATATCTTCCAGTTCGGTACCGTTTCTCGAAGATGTCTCGAAAAACAGATCAAAGTCAAGAACTGATTATCTTTCAAGGCATAGCGTCTAGTCCAGTTGGTACTGTTCCTTGAACTTGTCTCCAGGAACAATAAGTGTAATGAACACACGCTTCTTCCAGACGTGACAACGATCTTCTTTGGTACGTTTCAACGAAGGCTGTCGCACCCAGTGAAACAAACATGTATTTCTGCAGCATTTGTGTCCAAGATGCATGTTTCCTCGTGTGCAGGCAGTTGTGTCAAGGAAAACGTTGTCTCCTGTAGACTGTATCTCGAGAGTTTCACGATTTAGAGCATGATCTAAACTGGCGGTGGTTCACTGACGCAGTTTGGCCAGTGAGCCAATGGAAAAGTCACAAACTCCTGCGTTGTCATCCCAAGTAAAAATGGAAGATAGTGATGAAGTCTTCGCAAAAATTGAGGAATAACGCGAATATCCATATCTAGTGATGGGTGGAGTCAAACGAATTGTCTCATCGGGACGAATTTCACAGTGTGCAAACACAGTTGAAACTTTATCAAGGAAACAAAAATGATTCTGTATAAGTAAGAAAGAAGTAACAGCAGGAGGAGGAGCAGGCGCTCTTGCCTCTCGCCTTTACAAATGATCAGAAGGCCGCGAGGAGGAAAGCCAAGTGAGGGATTAGCGGTTCGAGGCCATGGAACATTCTGCCGGCAGGAAACCCTTCCTGGCAATTTGGAGCAATTACGAGCAACATCGCACCCGCCGTTCCCCAATATTGATGACGACATTAGCAGGCTGAGGGGTTAAGCCAATATGTCGTGTGATTGCCGTCCTCTCTCCAGCAGTGCAATTCTACTCCAGTAATCGTGGCGCGATCGAAAAAGAGGCATGGTGGGGGATAGCGGCATATGTTGGGGGATTCATCATTTATACAAGCAGGCATTTTCATGGAGATGCCTGCAAGCTGTTCAATTGTCTAGTGACTGCTACAGTGCCGTAGGAATATGACCACTTGATAATCAGGTCATCAAGTGTTAATAATGGTTATTGTATTGTACTGTTCTATCTGCTTAACTATTTCATGAAGTGCTCCTGCTACAATTCAATTACATGACTCATATTAGGAACACTTACAACAAACGTAGGTGCAAATAACACCATTTAAATACACTCATAGAAGTAGTCTTTGTTTTCTTGATATTCTATTAAGGGTTGACATTTTTTGGACGAAAACGTGCCAAAATAATGGTGTGTGGAATAAAACAATTAGATAATGCGATCCGTCGATAGCTTTCCAGCTGTTTGTAGCGCGGACCAGAGAGCACTTAGCAATCTTCCCTGTTCTCTGCGGACAGCGAGTGCTTTCATCTCATTGTACAGACAGCATAAATGCCATCAAGTGGTACTCTGTTAATAATTTATCGCACATTATTGACCCCCCCTGTCTCTCCTTTTCTCGAACAATGCACGTGTTTATCGTGCTACTGTGTGTTCCCAAGCGCTGAAGTAAGCACAGAGAGATGAATTCATCGCACTTGCAAAGTAAATTCGTTGCTGGTCAAAGATGTTTCATCAGCCGTAGGCCTCTCTATCCCGCTCGCAAGCACGCACAAACGCACGCACGGACACACACACACACACACACACACACACACACACACGCGCGCACACACACACACACACACACACACACAAGCACACGCAAGCACCCATGCACGCAGACACACACATGTACACAAGGCTTTGCACATACCCTACATGCACACACGTCGCCTTCATAAAGTTCTTTCAGAGATGTCCATCATCCACTTCCTGTCAGAGTTGCCTATCATCCACTTCCTGTCAGAGTTGCCTATCATCCACATCCTGTCAGAGAAGCCTATCATCCACATCCTGTCAGAGAAGCCTATCATCCTCATCTGTCAGATATGTCTATCATCCACATCCTGTCAGAGTTGTCTATCATCCACATCCTCTCAGAGTTGCCTATCATCCACATCCTGTCAGAGAAGCCTATCATCCACATCCTGTCAGAGAAGCCTATCATCCTCATCTGTCAGATATGTCTATCATCCACATCCTGTCAGAGTTGCCCATCATCCACATCCTGTCAGAGTTGCCTATCATCCACATCCTGTCAGAGTTGCCTATCATCCACATCCTGTCAGAGTTGCCCATCATCCACTTCCTGTCAGAGTTGTCTATCATCCACATCCTCTCAGAGTTGCCTATCATGCACATCCTATCAGAGTTGCCTATCATCCACATCCTGTCAGAGTTGCCCATCATCCACATCCTGTCAGAGATGTATATCATCCACTTTCTGTCAGAGATGTCTATCATCCACTTTCTGTCAGAGATGTCTATCATCCACTTTCTGTCAGAGATGTCCATCATCCACTTCCTGTCAGAGTTGCCTATCATCCACTTCCTGTCAGAGTTGCCTATCATCCACATCCTGTCAGAGAAGCCTATCATCCACATCCTGTCAGAGTTGCCTATCATCCACATCCTGTCAGAGAAGCCTATCATCCTCATCCTGTCAGAGTTGTCTATCATCCACATCCTCTCAGAGATGTTTATCATCCACATCCTGTCAGATATGTTTATCATCCACATCCTGTCAGAGTTGCCTATCATCCACATCCTGTCAGAGTTGCCCATCATCCACATCCTGTCAGAGTTGCCTATTATCCCCATCCTGTCAGAGTTTCCCATCATCCACATCCTGTCAGATATGTTTATCATCCACATCCTGTCAGAGTTGCCCATCATCCACATCCTGTCAGAGTTGCCCATCATCCACTTCCTGTCAGAGTTGCCCATCATCCACATCCTGTCAGAGTTGCCCATCATCCACATCCTGTCAGAGTTGCCCATCATCCACATACGGTCAGAGTTGCCCATCATCCACATCCTGTCAGAGTTGCCCATCATCCACTTCCTGTCAGAGTTGCCCATCATCCACATCCTGTCAGAGTTGCCCATCATCCACATCCTGTCAGAGTTGCCCATCATCCACATCCTGTCAGAGTTGCCCATCATCCACTTCCTGTCAGAGTTGCCCATCATCCACATCTTGTCAGAGTTGCCCATCATCCACATCCTGTCAGAGTTGCCCATCATCCACATCCTGTCAGAGTTGCCCATCATCCACATCCTGTCAGAGTTGCCCATCATCCACTTCCTGTCAGAGTTGCCCATCATCCACATCCTGTCAGAGTTGCCCATCATCCACTTCCTGTCAGAGTTGCCCATCATCCACATCCTGTCAGAGTTGCCCATCATCCACTTCCTGTCAGAGTTGCCCATCATCCACATCCTGTCAGAGTTGCCCATCATCCACATCCTGTCAGAGTTGCCCATCATCCACATCTTGTCAGAGTTGCCCATCATCCACATCCTGTCAGAGTTGCCTACATATCCAGGCGGAAACGGAACAAGCACACAGCTCCATGCATGACAAGATAAATGGGGACTGGCACGCAGAAACTGAGAGCAAAACGCTGATAGAGGGAGACTGTTGTGTGAAGGCGATGTATCGAGTAACCAGAATTGAAAAGAAGAAGGTATTGAAGGGGTGTTATCTCTAATTGCTCTGACTCCAACTGTTCTGCAGTTGACATATATTAGCGTTTATGCATGTGGTGGTGTATCGTGTCTTCCTTCGCAATTCGTAACGGGCGCATGGTTAGATAAATCGTGAGTTTACTTGTTACTTTACTAGTTCCTGAGTTTATTAATGATAAAGGACATTACACAGCCTACAAAGACTGAAAAGCCGTAAAACTCTATTCATCATTTATTCATCATCTGTGGTTTCAGAAACTCTTCAGCTAACGTTAGGGAAAGCGTGGTCTGCTCATTTCTGCCTGTGGGGTCAGCATTCTGTTCACGTAGTCCATAGCAATCCTCCCTATGCCTTTTGCAGCTCCATACGTCCTTCGCAAGAGGCGAATAATTAGGGAACTCGTGGTTCCACTTTTCTCTTATAGTAACAATATTACTTACATCGTCTCGTGGACCTTCATGATCAATAGCCTTATATCGTCTACAAGGGCTGACAGGCCATACAATTTCATTCACCCATTTATTTTCCTTCCTACAGACTCCAAGGAAAACTCAAAGCCACAGGCCCAATAGCACAGGCATACACGCACGCACTCTGGGATGCATCCGTATGCATGCATCCATGTATGCATGCACGAATGCGCACCGGAACAGGAAAACATGCATGTGTTCTATCATATATGCGAACGCAGACTCTTACACAACTAAAAGGCACATTAAGGAAAACACTTTCATGTACCTACTGCAAACACAGAAACACACACACACACACACACACACACACACACACACACACACACACGCACACACACACACACACACAAGCATGCTTAGACACAAACATTGACCCCCAGCCCCCCAAAACACACACACACACACACACACACACACACACACACACACACACACACACACACACACACAACATTAAGGTGGCCAAAGATGACCCCTATCACTCGCGCTCAAGCAGCCATCCCTGAAATAATGCTCCCCACAGCCGTTAGAAACCATAGTCACAGCTATCACTCAGAGGACGGAAATTGGAGGCCGAGGCCGGACATCGGCCGGCAGGATGAGACAAAATGGTCGACAGTTACCTCTTCATGACCGCAGAGGCATCTTCTGTCAGGCAGTGCACGATTCACAGCAACAAGACATGTGCTATTATAGAGCATAACCGACGTTATGATGCAGAATAAGATGAGTTGAAAGACCCTGAAATGTGGCCCAGGGTTAATTGTAACATTTTCAAACAAAATCTTTCAATTAAAAAAAAGAATGGATCCCACATAGGAAGGATTTAAAGATTAAAATGAATAAATAATTTATGACCTGTGTTCAACTGTATTTTGGACAACCAATCGAATTTATCAATAACGTCTGAGTCCAATATTACGAAGGAGTTAAGGAGGAGAGAGAGTAGAGATGCGAGCTTTTTCCCTTACTGGAAAGGACTGGACTCCACCATTATCGACGAAACGCTTGTAGTCATTACATTTGGGGGGCTTACTCTGGTAGTATACGTCATCTTGCATGCAGAAAAACAGGAAGCAGCAACCAGAGAAGTCAACTTCGAAACTTTCTGGGGACCAGTACACTGCTCTAATGGTTGCTGCAAGAAGCATGCCAGGACATATTGTGCACTGAGGTATACATGTATCTATTTCGCGGAAAGCGTTACGAATGAGAAATCCAGCAAGGCAAGCTCCTTCTTTCATATTCATTTGCCAAGACTTACTTCTGTTAAGCAAAAATCAAGCTAATATTGACAACATGAGAAGGATTCTACACTATTCAAGTATGCAACCTCGCTAACTTGCAACAAAGAGTGTTCACACGCCAGTTTTGATTCGGTGCCTCAAGCAATTGAATTAAGCTCAATAATGCCGCCTGTGATAAATCATAAATGATTACCTTTCCATTTCATTTTTGTCATTCTCTTTGGCGACAATTCAGGCACAGAAAGCCATTGTACTTTGATACCATCAGGGCCTGGGGACATTTCCGTCTGGATGCCTTCCGTCGCGAGAGATCGAATCTGCAGGCGATCATTACGGCGTCTCGCCTCATCGATTTTCGAATAAGTGTCTACAACGAGTAGCCCATCAGCCATTGTGACGCAAGTTTGCATTTCTAGAGCCGCCATTACGTCGAGATGGAGGCAGAGTAATGAGGACAGTAACAATGAAGGGCACTAAGCAAATGGAATACATGCCATAAAAGTGTTGAGGGAAATGGGAAAAAATTGTAATGATGAACAATAGGAGATTGATAATGATATTGAACTCCTTTGCACGTACATCAAGTTATTTGTACCGGGTTGTTGTGGTATTAAAAAAATAAATCCATTGAAGTCAAGACAGCAGCAAGACTTGATGAAGCATTTATGAAAAAAACATGTATGACATGCAAACAGCTTTGATGACATGCCATATACATTGTATATAGTGCCAGTGCCTTCAACATCCTTTACCTTTTCATTCTTAAATCATGTACAAGGATGTTTTCTTTACCATGGTCATTAAAACTAGAAAAGGAAGAGTGATACTTTTGGAGTAGCGACTTAAACTCATCTTCATCGTTTGGAACTTAAATCCAATCCCAACCTCCTGGGAAAGCCAACTGTCGTGTGTTCACCAACTCCAGAAGGGCTGCAAGCCGCCAACACACCCGTGGAAGTGAGAAAATGATGCGAGCATACACGGATAGGATTTAGTAAACAAATATCTTCCCAGGGGCCGAATTCCAGGAATGGAAAATTGAGGGAAAACTATTACATATTCTTAGAAAAGTACTATGGCTCTTCATGATCGAGTTTTTTTCACATTACTTTGGGCGGAAAGATATGCTTTGTACAAGAATGAGAAAAGAGCGTTATTAGACACACTCCAAGACTACAAATCACCATGGCAACTGTAGGCTTTACAGTCGAGGCGTTGCATGTCTTTCCTCTAAGTTCCGTCGCTCATCAGATCGAATGATCATCAAACCAACATGTCAATGTGAATTCTTCGAGTGTGCTTCGTATGTGTCTTTCTTTCCTTTATATCCTATTTCAAGTCTCACATTTCCTCACCTGCACCCCAAAGCCCATTGTTTCTACCCTGGACACCTAAAATGAACACGGTTTATTTGCAAAACTACGTCTCAGTGTGAGAGTCAGCGGATTGCCCATGTGGAGGCGGATCAACAACGTCATTGGCCAGCACCGGTCAGTTAGGTGGAGTTTAGGAAACGTGCACGGGTTATATGATGGGTCAGCCTTTGATGATAGAATCGTCGGACTGCCCATGGGTTACTGTGAGCTAGGAGCGCTCAGGGAAAAGGTCAGCAAGGCTAGATCTGATTCTATTACGCTGACCACTATTCATCTCATTCTCCACCACTAATTGAATCATTGGCCAGCACCGGTCAGTTAGGTGGAGTTTAGGAAACGTGCACGGGTTATATGATGGGTCAGCCTTTGATGATAGAATCGTCGGACTGCCCATGGGTTACTGTGAGCTAGGAGCGCTCAGGGAAAAGGTCAGCAAGGCTAGATCTGATTCTATTACGCTGACCACTATTCATCTCATTCTCCACCACTAATTGAATCATGGCCGCTCTGGGAGGCTTGGGAAGTGGGTACTCTGGTGATTACAGCCGGTACATTCACCTCCAGCCTCGGGAAATGCAACGAATCTATTACATGCTATCTTGGGGTAATGGCAGGGAGATGTCCGAAAGGAGAAAATCTCCACACACAGAGGATCTGTTAACCAACAAGAGACGTGAAAGCTCCATCAATTTTCAAATAAATGGGCTCATGTCATTGTTCGGGGAGGCAAGGTGTTGTTTAAATGTGCGAATATGCCAAAGGCAGCCAACCCGTTGAGACACACTAGTGAGGAAGGTGTCCATTTCGACCAACATACAATAAAGCTATCCGCGAAAACGGCACCCAAGACCACAAAGAGGACAATAATAATCCGACCTTAAGTGAGATTCCAGTCGATGACACGATGGTGAGCTGTTGGAACACACCCAATAGTAAGCAAGCACGACTTGTCTTTCTGCAAAACCGGAATTCCTTCATTTCCTTCACTGATCTGTTGGCTTTTATTTGCTACTAACTCACGAATTGTATGTAGCAACCCGGGGCTAATGAAGAAGGCCACTCCTATGCATGTTGATCGCGCTACACATTAGTCTAAAAAAAACACGAATTTTTCAGACATGGAACATATTTAAACATGTTCTTCCACTGAAAAACTCTCTGAAGGATGACGCGGAAAAGCCTGATTATTTTTATATGGACACATCAGAATCTCTTAAGGACTTTTTAAAAATATGCGTTGTCTGTGATCAAGATAAAAAAGAAATGTCTAATGTCACAACAGTCTTCTTCAGAGTAAAAGGAGCCCATCTCTACGTCTCTCCATTTTAGTGCTATGCACTTGATATAAAACCATTTCGAAATGTCTTTATTCAATACCGGTCTGAATTCACTGAACTATACCCTTAGAAATTTCGTTACAACCGAGACTCTTTTGGTGCAATGTATGTACATCCAGCTTGTAGAGAGGAAACCGAGTGTGAATTTCATATGCTGCATGCCTGTCCAGGTTACGAAGATCTTAGGCAAAAGTACTTATAAAATAGTATCGACTTCAGACATGGTGGACATCTATTTTCTGCTAGTGGCCATTGCATAATAAGATCATTAGCCATATATTTGTATTATACCTTAAATACAAGACATGAAGCCACAGAAATTGTAACTGCCAATAAGTTAAACATTTAATCATTGTGAGAGGCCGGAGAACAAACAAATAAACCAGTTCGTTCAAATGTCCGTTCGTCCCATCATAGTGTTTCATATATGCTTTATCTGTTTGCTGGGTTCGTGGATGCTTTCCTCTACGCCAGAGAGCACGGAGTTTTGAGGATCACCAATATCATCTTAATATTCGAGTCCTCGACAGAGGAATATGTAGAACTTTGAAAAACAAAGGGAGGTGGTTGTAAATGGAGTTTTTTTATCATCTTGCTGAAGCAGTCTTCATGACAACTGCGTCTCGCATATGGGTGTGCCATTTTCATAATCACGGATATCAATAAGCCTATTAAAATGCTTATTTTCTAGGACAATTTTTTTCCGATCCAATACCTTTTACTACTC